>OV651819.1:67780332-67841343 GCA_927349885.1 Psylliodes chrysocephalus | reverse complement strand
AAAGCGCATAACATAATAATGAAAAGTAATTAAAAAAATATATATGTTTTATTATGCTTATAGTATACGCACATTCTTCTGCTGCATGAATTTAGGGAATTCCGAAAATATAGTGGGAACTGCTCCATTTAGTAAACGTCCCATAAAAAAATGTCTTCCAAAATGTGTTGCTGGATCCACAGGAAATCTAAAATAAAACAACAAATAGGGGGTGGGTTGGCTCAGTGGTTAGAGTCATAACTTTGAGATCGGAAGGTCTCAGGATCGAATCCCACCGGTGTCAGGGATTTTTATTTAATTAAAAAAAATTAAATATTAATTCTAATGCATAGGTAGGATTCCCCACTCGACCATTCACTCTTGGGTTCTAATTAACAGTGCTGTTCCTAAAGTGGCGCTGGGAAACAGTAACAAAGCCTACACAGAATACGAGGCTAATGGCCGTAGTAGTCGACGCCGATGACACGAAATAAAAAAAAAACATTGCCGCAATTAAATAAAAAACAAAAATAAATAAGAATTTAATATTTAGAATTGTACGACATCCCACTTGATTAAAAATAACTTGTCTGGCCATTTTAATATCATAAATTGCTTAAATATCAATGAAAAGCATAAAATAATCAAACTTGGTGGGTAAAATTTATTATGCTGGAGTGAGACATGTACAATATGTAAATTCCAAGTTGTATAACGCCAAATAAAATGAAAAATATATAAAGTAAAAACGATGGATGTTTATCATTTACCTGTGAAACATAATATCTGCTTCTTTCTTGCCGCTATAACTTTTACACTGATATGCCACACAGTAAACCATTGTAATAATCCAATTATTAAATGTCGTTTAATTCAAAAATCAGAAATAAACACGAAAAAAAAACTTTGGTGTCACCGAAATGCTATGCACCAAAATAATGGCGGCCAATAGATAATTGGCACAGATTACTACGTGTAGTCGATATACTTGTAACGCGTCCTCTCTTTATTACCTAGTCTAAGTATTTTAGGATGTTTCGATTTTGATATGTTTTATTATAGTCTGTTCTGGTAAGCTTATAAGTAAATGCCTCGTTAGATGTAACATATGACGTTATCAGAGTAACCAAACCTTATAAAGAAATGTTCTGGTAATTCACCCGAATTTCGAAACATCGGCTGGGCTACGGACTAAGCTGCCCTCTCCTGTACTTCTCAGGACCCACGTGGGATGAGCAGATGGAAAATGCGCGCCTGGTCGACGTTTCGACGCGCGAATCGCGAAACGTTGGCCGGGCGCGCTTGCTTCGCTCGATTTCTTCTGTAATTGTTAGGAAGTGGAACGGACGAGCATTCCGTGCTCTTGTGGTGTAGGTGTAAAAAGGACGCGCCCGGCCGACGTTTTGAATTTCGAGCGAATTTCAAAACGTCGGCCGGGCGCGCTTGCTTCGCTTGCTTACTCCTGTAGTGGTTAGGAGGTGGGTGGGTGCTACGAGCGAAGCGCGCTCTTACGGTTTAGGTCTAAAAAGGGCATTGGCGAATTTCGAAACATCAACAAACACGCTCGCTTATAAGGTAGTTAGGACTTGGGAGGACGAGCGTGCTTTTATGATGTAGGTGTGTCAGGGAATTTTTAATTTTTTTGAATTCCGATAGATTTACAAAAAGCGTTTTTGATAAAAAATGTATAAAATAAATCAAATTATCAGTATGTTAAAAATATACCACACGCACCATTATTCCAAAATAACGCAAGAATGTGTTCGAGATTTTAAAGTTAGCACAATGCAGTATTAACAGTTTAATTTTAAATTTAATAGCATAAAAAAAATATTTAAAAAAATGTATTCTTGCGTAATTTTGGAGTAATGGTGAACCCAGTATATTTCTTGATTCATTTTATAAAATTTTCAAAATTGTTTCGCAAACCTATCAGGTTTGTATATAAATTTCGACTTATACCTTAACATTTAACAGTTCTCAATTTTTATTAATTAAAAAAAAAATGTAGATAACATGGCCATAGTATTTAATTTATTACCTACTACTTGCCTATTTATTTACTACTATAATTTTTAAATGCGTTTTGATTATCTCTCTGGGTCAAAATGATCGGTAATTATTGGGAAGACGCCCTTTTCTTAATAATCCAATTTTTTTTTCAAAACTTACGTTTTAGGCTTTAGGAAGGATAGTAATCTTCAAATTTATCTGCGGAAACCCCATACATTTTACTTTTTTTTTCTTTTTTATGTATTATTTAGGAATTTTGAGGATCATTTATATAAGCTTCTTTTTAGAATTATATCTGTCCTGTCATACTGGAAACTGTCACGCCATTACAAATGCGCGGTGTTGCCAACTTCTCCAATCCTAATCAATGAAAAATAAATGTAAAAAACTATAATTACACCACCGGTGGAAATCGCAAAAAATGTGATATTTTGGGTTCGATTAATTTTAAGAACTCAGAATTTCGAAAAAAAAAATTGTTACACTAAAAAGTGCTCATTTTATATAGTAAGATTTTAAAGGACGTCTTCCCAATAATTACCAATTTTATTTAAATTGTTGTAATACACAATTGACTGAATATTAATATTACATCATCTATAAAGTAATAAACAATGTTTACTTTTTAAAAACTCAATTACTTTACCCAAAAGTGTTTAAAGTTTTTCCAAACAAGGAAATTTATTTATCTGACAACATATGACTTGACGGCCAAAGTCAACGATTATCATCAACTAAAGACGATAGCCGAATTCGTTTAATTTCTGCTGGGTTAGCCGTGACATTATCCCCCGAATACGTTCAGCTACATTTAAAACGTACACCAATACACACTTTTTAAAATTACGACGTTTAATATTTTCTTACTTTAAAATATAAAAGTAACTCAGATATTCAAAAATCATTTGACCGAGAGAGAAAATTACACGCATCTAAAAAATTATAGGAGTAAATAAATAGGTAATAAATTTGAATACCATGGCCATGTTATTTAAACATTTTTTAATTAAAAAATATTTAAGAAATTTGACATGTTAGGGTATAATTCAAAATGAATATAACAAGTGTACAACAAGAAACTTGCTAATATTAAGCTGCCGTCATCTCACCCACCTTCTAACCACTATAAAAGAGCGAGCGAAGCGAGCGCGCCCGGCCGACGTTTCGAAATTCGCGCGCGCGCGAATTTCGAAACGTCGGCCGGGCGCGCCCTTTTTACATCTACAATATAAGATATACGCTGCCGTCATCTCACCCTACTCCTAACCACTTCAGAAGAGAGCGAGCGAAGAGAGCGCGCGCCCGGCCGACGTTTCGAAATCGTGCGCGCGAATTCGAAACATCGGCCGGGCGCTCTTTTTTTAAATCTACACCATAAGACACACGCTGCCGTCATCTCACCCACCTCCTAAAAACTACAGAAGAGCGAGCGCGCCCGGCCGACGTTTCGAAATTCGCGCACGATGTCGGCCGAGCGTGCATTTTTTACATCTACACTATAAAACATACGTCGCCGTCTACTCACCCACCTCTTAACCGCTTTAGAAGAGAGCGAGCGAAGCGAGCGCGCCCGGCCGACGCTTCAAAATTCGCGCTCGACCGGGCGCGCCTTTTTTACATTTACACTATAAGTCATACGTTGCCGTTATCTCACCTAACTCCTAACTACTACAGAAGAGAGCGAGCGAAGCGAGCGCGCCCGGCCGACGTTTCGAAATTCGCGCGCGAATTTCGAAACGTCGGCCGGGCGCGCCTTTTTTACATTTATACTATAAGTCATACGCTGCCGTTATCTCACCTAACTCCTTACTACTACAGACGAGAGCGAGCGAAGCGAGCGCGCCCGGCCGACGTTTCGAAATTCGCGCGCGCGCGAATTTCGAAACGTCGGCCGGGCGCGCCCTTTTTACATCTACACTATAAGATATACGCTGCCGCCATCTCACCCTACTCCTAACCACTTTGTCGGCCGGGCGCGCGCTCGCTTCGCTCGCTCTTCTGTAGTAGTTAGGAGGTAAGTGAGTTAACGGCGGCGTATGACTTATAGTGTAAATGTAAAAAAGGCGCGCCCGGCCGACGTTTCGAAATTCGCGCGCGAATTTCGAAACGTCGGCCGGGCGCGCTCGCTTCGCTCGCTCTCTTCTAAAGCGGTTTGGAGGTGGGTGAGTAGACGGCAGCGTATGTCTTATAGTGTAGATGTAAAAAATGCACGCTCGGCCGACTTCGTGCGCGAATTTCGAAACGTCGGCCGGGCGCGCTCCCTCTCTTCTGTAGTGGTTAGGAGGTGGGTGAGATAACGGCAGCGTATGTCTTATGGTGTAGATTTAAAAAAAGAGCGCCCGGCCGACGTTTGGAATTCGCGCGCGCGCGATTTCGAAACGTCGGCTGGGCGCGCGCTCTCTTCGTTCGCTCTCTTCTGAAGTGGTTAGGAGTAGGGTGAGGTGGCGGTAGCGTATATCTTATAGTGTAGATGTAAAAAGGGCGCGCCCGGTCAAATGATTTTTGAATATCTGAATTACTTTTAAATTTTAAAGTAAGAAAATATTAAACGTCGTAATTTTAAAAAGTGTGTATCGGTGTACGTTTCAAATGTAGCTGAACGTATTCGGGGGATAATGTCACGGCTAACCCAGCAGAAATTAAACGAATTCGGCTATCCTCTTTAGTTGATGATAATCATTGACTTTGGCCGTCAAGTCATAATTATGTTGTCAGATAAATAAATTTCCTTGTTTGAAAAAACTTTAAAGACTTTTGGGTAAAGTAATTGAGTTTTTAAAAAGTAAACATTGTTTATTACTTTATAGATGATGTAATATTAATATTCAGTCAATTGTGTATTACAACAATTTAAATAAAATTGGTAATTATTGGGAAGACGCCCTTTAAAATCTTACTATATAAAATGAGTACTTTTTAGTGTAACAATTTTTTTTTTCGAAATTCTGAGTTCTTAAAATTAATCGAACCCAAAATATCACATTTTTTGCGATTTCCACCGGTGGTGTAATTATAGTTTTTTACATTTATTTTTCATTGATTAGGATTGGAGAAGTTGGCAACACCGCGAATTTGTAATGGCGTGACAGTTTCCAGTATGACAGGACAGATATAATTCTAAAAAGAAGCTTATATAAATGATCCTCAAAATTCCTAAATAATACATAAAAAAGAAAAAAAAGTAAAATGTATGGGGTTTCCGCAGATAAATTTGAAGATTACTATCCTTCCTAAAGTCTAAAACGTAAGTTTTGAAAAAAAAATTGGATTATTAAGAAAAGGGCGTCTTCCCAATAATTACCAAATGATCTTCTGAATTTTAAAATGTATAAGTCATAATTTAAAAAAAAGGTTGTATCAATGTACGTTTTAAATGGGATGACTTTTAAAGTATCTACCGAGTGACGTCACAGTTAACCCAACAAAAATTATTGAGCTAATTCAGCTATCCTTTTGTTGATAGTAGTTTTTAAATTGGGCTAGCTGGTGTCATTCGTCAACCAAATAAATTCACTTGTTTTAAACTTTTGGCTAATACAAAGTAATAATAAAATTATGTTTAAAAGTTTTCGAAAAGTTTTTTTGTTTATTACTTTATAGATGATGTAATATTAATATTTAAATATTATGTATTACAACAATTCAACTAAAATGGATAAATAAATCGTCAGATGTGCTTTTTAAAGTTATGTTATGTCAAAAATAAGGTAATTTTTTTAAAATATTTCTTTTTCGTTGATTTTAATTAGACCACCGCATATTTGAATTGACAGAGCATGACAGATATAATAATAATAATCACTTAATGATTGTCATAAGATTTTAATATGTAAAATTTTTAAAACAACGTTAATGTCTGGGGTTTCTGGTGGTATAGTTGAAAAACTCTCTCCTTCCTAATGCCTAAAATGTAAGTTTTGTAAAAAAAATTACTTTTTAATATAAGGACGTCTTCATAATATTTACTCAAACTAATATTGTTTCTTTAAAAACGTCAACGTTACATGTAAATAATATATTCACTAATTTATAAGAAAAAACAATTTACCAGTTCCATGCTTTACATCCTTTTTCCAATCTCCGATATATTTACTTCCATCAGGATATATGAACTCTCCCTGTCCACTTTTGAGGCCCTTCCTCCACATTCCTGTGTACCTGCAGCCATTCTTAAAGCAATACATTCCTCTTCCGTGCCTCTGACCGTGCAAATATTCTCCTTCGTAAATGTCTCCATTGGGTAATAAGGCACTACCGAAACCGTGCCTGTCTAAATTTTCATCTCTTCCCCCTTCGTATTCTCCATATGGATAAGTTTCTTTGACGCTTTCCCCTCCTTTTCCTTCGCCTTCTTCTTCACCAAGATAATCGTCGTCATCGGACATATTTGGTTGTAACTTTTATTTTAGTAAAATGACAGATTTTGGATATTGGATATTAACAGCTGTTTCCTTGGAAGCGATGTTCTAGGATATAAAGAGAGTTTACATAGACTATAAGATCAAATGAACAGGTAAAATATCTGAGCCAACACTCCATGATTTGAGCCTTTGAATCCACATACTTTGACTTTCTTTTACTATACGGAGAATGGTCGCACTGCGCAGCTTTCTGAGTGCCTTTTAAGGGGCGTTTGATTTGAAACTCGATCGAGCGAGCATCGAGGAGACCGAGAAGTGATGACGTCACAATAGAGCATTGAATCAAATCAAATAAAACAGAGTAAAAAACATAACCTCGCTTTTTTGTGATTATTGTGTGTCAAAATAGTGAGCAAAAAGTAAAGAAAATGGAAAAACTTTTAATAATTAGGGGTAATGGCCCTGAAATGCAGCATATACCACAAATGCCCGCTTCGCTCTCATACTCCATGACTGTGATTACTTGTGATTAGATCTGGACAGAGAAAATGTATTTTCCAAACACACATTTTGTGTTTTTTATGACGAGTAATTTTAGCTATAAGACAAAAGCGGCTAAGTAATTTGTTGACTTCTTGTCTGGTCTTTAATTTTGAGATTAAAATTTGTTAATTAAAAAGAGATAGGTAGAGACGAAGACAAATTTCTCCCTCTTCTCGATCCTTCTGCTCTGAGAACATCGAGCTCGCTCTATGTTCTCGCTCCAAAGCAAAACAAACACATTAGGGATCTCTCGGAGTGTCAATTCAAACACGTTTGCAGCGCTCGGAGATCTCCGATGATCAAATCAAACGCATAATAAAAAGGAGATAGAAAACTCCGCCATTTTGAACCCTTATTACGTGTTGCCTACATCTTGGCGCAATATTTTTAGTAGGTGCGTTTTAATCATCCGCTTCTGCTTCGGAATTTTCGGTTTTCTTGTTTTAATCTGACAGGTTAGAACGACTGAACCGACAATTCCGGAAGCAGAAGCGGATGATTAAAACGCACCTGATATTTTGCTTGCTGCTGTCAGTGTCAGTGAATATTATTTTTGGAGTCACAGTTTATTGCTAAAGAATCAGTTAGCTCACTCGAACCAGTTGAAAATTCCAAAATAACATCCACTCCAGGGATACAAATTCAGGATACGCAGAAGACTGCTGTTTTATTATAGGCGGTTGTCATATATTGTACTGGGTCTTCAACAATACCGAAAACCCACGTGACCAAATCGTCATGACAGCGATTGGTGAAAATAAAAGTAAAAATCCCTAGATGTGAGCCAGTGCCGTAGGTTTTTTATTACAAAAATTTTTATGGTCTGCAACTACGAGAACAAAATTCAGTTAGAGGTGTTTTACATTATTGTATTTTAATGTTAGAATTCGATATTTTAATTAGATTTAGTCAAATGCAATAATTTAATTTTTAAAATTATGTTATAATTAACATAACCTTAAAAACTGAGCTATTATATTATATCTAGTTTGTATTTAACGAAAAGAATAATAAACTGAAATATGCATTAAAAATTGAATAAAATTAAAAATTAATTATTTTAGATTGACTCAAGATATTTAGCTACAGCTGAAACTTTAAATACGATAGGCAGAAGGCAATGGCAGTATTTGCCAATCATTGCAGTTTAAGTAAACAAATTTAAAACTTACTGGAATTGTACCTGGGCAATGGGAAGTAATAAACAAATAATTTAAGTTTGTTCTATCATTTATTTGTTACATTATTTAAACCATTTACAAAATACATTGTTATTCATATGTATACAAAAAAAATATTAATATTATTAATGTAACAAGCAGATATTTGTTTTACCTTACAGCTCTTACTTCTCACTTTAAATTATAAAGGCATATCTATTAACAACTATTTTATTTTAAAGGATATTAAGTAGTAATCGGTGGTGCACAAACGATACTAATTCACAGTACCTATCTGTTCAAAATATTTACCACCAGCTTTAATGCAAGCATCAATCATTTAATATAGGTACTCCAGTTCATAAACGTCACACAAATGATTTTGAATTGAGCGATCTGTAATATTCCATAGGTAGGTTTAACATAATTAAGGTAAAATTATTGTTGCAGTACCGAAAATTTATAGGGGATGCATTATCAGAAATGTTTTCAATGCTTTATGACTAGTTCGTAGCGACAAACCTAAAAAAAATATATTTTGAATTTCACTCGTCAGTCAGTCTTTGAAACCCCGTTTATACCTGTTTGAGGTGCTGTTTTTTTTTTACTAATTTATTGGGAATTTGCACCGTGTTAATTTGCACATCTTCAACAGCTTTTGTTATTACTTTGGGCCTTTTAGAGCTTTTCCTTTTTTATAATTTTGAACAAATATTTGTTTATGACGACAAAAAAGAATCACATTCCATTTATTCACCTGGAAAACGTTCCTCAAATTTTGGAATACAATTATTACGAATATAAAATAATTTTGTTCCAGTGTAACATTACCTGAAATAAATGATATAGTCATTAACTTTTTCGAGTTACAGTAAATAAATTTGTACTTACCAACAAAAAAGAAAAGCTACCAATAATCTAATTATTGCTCTATTAATATTAAATGAAAAATGGACTAAAGGTGTTGTCTCTGAAAGGTAAAATATAAATATTCCCAGTCCCCAAATGAACGCCAGTGACATTTCTGACAGAACTGACAGTTCAGTTTAGTTCCTTTTACGTCAAATCAGGCCCTTTCGATAGGTTTTTGATGGTTATCAGATCACGTGGGTTTCGGGTATTGTTGAAGACCTGGTATTATCCGAGTTGCACAGTGTATAAACTGAAACATTGAGATCAAAAGTGCCGACGCGGAGTGAGCGATCTGATTCTTTAGCTATAAACTGTGTCATAGGGTTCAAAATGGCCGCGCCCTATGTTGGGCGTGTCGGACCTCTCTCTTGCCCCGTATAGTAATCAAAGTATGTGCTTTGAATCACATACTTTGATTGACAGACACTATACGGTGAAAGAGAGAGGTCCGACACGCCCACATACTTTGATTACTATATGGTGCAAGAGAGAGGTCCGACACGCCCAACATAGAGCGCGGCCATTTTGTTTCCTATGCCACAGTTTATAGCTAAAGAATCAGATTGCTCACTCTGCGTCGGCACTTTTGATCTCAATGTTCCAGCCGAGAATACCGATCAAGGAGAAGCGACAGTAGCTGTCGGTGCCTTTGATATCGAATGTACCTTTTTCACAGTATGACTTTGACTGATACACAAATTAGCACGCTGAGAAAACATGCTTATTTTCTACACTGAGCGAAATAGTTTGGCAAATTATCTGAAATTATTGTTATAGTCCATGCGCAAATGTTGCAATGTGATTTAATTACATTGAAGTAAATAGGGTTAATAGCAATGATGAAATTTCGGCACCAAAATATAATTAATTATGTATTAATTAATTATTTATTATAAAAGTAAAAGACGTTTATTATTTTATAATTTATCTATAAAATTTGTTGGTTTATTTATTGTTAAAAATGTAATAAAAGCACCATGTTTAAATTAAATTACCTTTTCCTTAACTAAAAATAAGGTAAATAAAATGAAGGGTGTCAAAAAAAATTTAGGTAACAATTAAAAAGACATTAAGTTTAAGAAGTTTAACTAAATATTTGCCATGTGCATATATTTTCAAAGCTTTTAGGTTTAAAAAGTACTTACATATTTTTAGAATTTCTAGATTTATATTATATTAAAAGGAATTTCAAGTTTATCACTCATTTCTGTAGAAACAAGTGTTTTCTAGCCAAGTTAAACCAGATGTCATTTAAGGTTTATGTATTTAGAGTTAAATACCTGGCCTGGCTATTACCCAGATAATACAAATATGTCCATTGGACGTCCATTCGATATACAATTTTGGATGTCTAGACGTCCAAAAATGAGTTTTCTGGACTTCCGACATCCAGTGAAGTATACAAATGGCACACAAACGAAGGTAATCCAGGAAAAAAACAGAGACGAAATAGAGTGGCGTTGAGTCTAGGAAGAGTATATGCGCAGATGATTTAAGGATAAAGCTGTATCGAAGTCTGTCAAGGCTAATAGAAAATCCCATCACCCTAATAATGAGGAATCAGTAGAGAGAAGACAAAAAAAGTCGATATCTGGAAATCACATACTTTGATTTTCTTTTACTATACGGAGAATGGTCGCACTGCGCAGCTTTCTGAGTGCCTTTTAAAAGGAGATAGAAAACTCCGCCATTTTGAACCCTTATTACGTGTTGCCTACATCTTGGCGCAATATTTTTAATAGGTGCGTTTTAATCATCCGCTTCTGCTTCGGAATTGTCGGTTTTCTTGTTTTAATCTGACAGGTTAAAACGACTAAACCGACAATTCCGGAAGCAGAAGCGGATGATTAAAACGCACCTGATATTTTGCTTGCTGCTGTCAGTGTCAGTGAATATTATTTTTGAAGTCACAGTTTATTGCTAAAGAATCAGTTAGCTCACTCGGACCAGTTGAAAGTTCCAAAATAACATCCACTCCAGGGATACAAATTCAGGATACGCAGAAGACTGCTGTTTTATTATAGGCGGTTGTCATATATTGTATTATCCGAGTTGCACAGTGTATAAACTGAAACATTGAGATCCAAAGTGCCGACGCAGAGTGAGCGATCTGATTCTTTAGCTGTAAACTGTGTCACAGGATTTAAAATGGCCGCGCCCTATGTTGGGCGTGTCGGACCTCTCTCTTGCCTCGTATAGTAATCAAAGTATGTGCTGGAAATGAAGACTATTTTGAATTTGTTAATGACAGTTCAGATGACGGTTCTGAAAGCTTCAATAGTGATGATTTTTCTGTGTTTCACCAATAAAATACTGTTAAAGAACCGTCTGTCAATTCAAAACCTCTCAGTTCTAGTGGAAACAGCCTAAAATTAGTGTACTGTACATCACCAATATACAATCAAAAAATCGTTCGTCGGTCTAGGATATGACAGTTCTACTGATAATGAAGCCCCTACACATACTTTGATTACTATACGAGGCAAGAGAAAGGTCCGACACACCCAACATAGGGCGCGGCCATTTTGAACCCTGTGACACAGTTTACAGCTAAAGAATCAGATCGGTCACTCTGCGTCGGCACTTTTGATCTCAATGTTTTAGTTTATACACTGTGCAACTCGGATAATACAATATATGACAACCGCCTATAATAAAACAGCAGTCTTCTGCGTATCCTGAATTTGTATCCCTGGGGTGGATGTTATTTTGGAACTTTCAACTGGTCCGAGTGAGCTAACTGATTCTTTAGCAATAAACTGTGACTTCAAAAATAATATTCACTGACACTGACAGCAGCAAGCAAAATATCAGGTGCGTTTTAATCATCCGCTTCTGCTTCCGGAATTGTCGGTTTAGTCGTTTTAACCTGTCAGATTAAAACAAGAAAACCGACAATTCCGAAGCAGAAGCGGATGATTAAAACGCACCTATTAAAAATATTGCGCCAAGATGTAGGCAACACGTAATAAGGGTTCAAAATGGCGGAGTTTTCTATCTCCTTTTAAAAGGCACTCAGAAAGCTGCGCAGTGCGACCATTCTCCGTATAGTAAAAGAAAATCAAAGTATGTGAGCCCCTATAATACTAAAGTCTATTCAGATTTCATTTACGCCGTGTCAAAACAATTTCTCCCATCCAGCAACAGCTCACGTGACATTTTTTTGTGCTTCTATTGGTTAATCGGTCGTTTGTCATTTAGACGTCGCGCAAATATTTTTTGTCAGAGTCGAATTCAGTTCAATTTGGATAATTATAAACGGCGTTTTGGTAGCATTCACCGTGTTGGTTAGTTTGGACATTTTGTATGTTTGATTGATTATAATTCATTATATTATAGTTTAGATATACATATATTGTGTTATTTTTGTTTTTTTTTTGTTTTTGTGGATGTTGTTAGTTTAAACATGTTTTACTCTATTTTATGGACATTTAATTCACTATATTTTGTAATTGCTGCGTGATACTATGTCCTCCACAGATACAGCAGATAAAGTCCAGAAAAATGTTTTTACTCCTTCTAAAAAGCGACTGAAAAAGGCACATTTGGTCATCCGTACTAAAGAAATGGTTTTTAATATTTATAAGCATTAAATTTTATAGAACCCTGATATGTTGGTACATGATGTTGAAAGGAGAGTTGTTGATAAAACAGGGATGTGCGCTAAAACCGTTTTTAATGTTATGAAGGAGTATAGGCAGATTCATAAATTTTCTGAACCAAAAAGAAAGCTACGTTATAAACAAATTAGTGGCTCTGTGGATGATTTTGATAAAAATACAATAAGGCGCAAAGTACATCAATTCTTCTTTAGAAATTAACTGCCAACAATTGATAAGGTTTTATAAGAAGTCAACGATGATCCATATTTGTCTACTTTTAAGCGAGCTACATTTTACAAGCTTTTCAAAACCCTTAATTTTAAATTTAAAACTCGAGGAAAAATAGTTTGCTTTTAGACAAAAATGAAACTGTTTCGTCCTACGCCACAAAAAATAAAACGGTACAGAGAAGAAAAGCAAAAAATATATTATCTTGGATTAAAGCAGGTCACACCAAATCAAAAGTATGTTTCGATATGTCTGTTTTTTCATCCAGACAAGCCTTTTTGGATGAACTTTTAACTGGTTTTAAAAACCCATCAGGTATGTGCGTAAAAACAGCTCATTATATGCCATATTGGAAGTGAAGAAGGCTTTGTCTCTAATGCACTTTATGTATTTGAGTTGAAAAATCCTGTGACTACCATGAACAAATGTGTGGAGAATCGTTCAAAGAGTGGTTTTCAAACACTCTACCAAAATTAGAAGATAACTGCATTATTATTCGAGAAAACTGGAAAAAATATCTACGTCGTCTAAAAAAGGTGATATTTAAAAATGGCTATAAGGGAAAAAAATTGAATTCGACTACCAAATGCTTAAGATCCAACTTCTAAAACTTGGTAAGCAACATAAACATTATGATAGGTATGTAATAGATGAAATGGCTAAGCAGCAAAACAACATAATACTTCACATGTCTCCGTATCATTGTGAACTTGACCCTAGGTTGACGTTAAACAATACGTAGCAGATAAAAACTGAACATTTAAATCTGGATGCATTAAAATTCTTTTTGAAGAAGTAATATTATTAATTTCTTCAGAAAAATGAAAAAAGTGTATCGACCATGTTCGCCAAAGAGTTGAAGTAAAAATGTGGGAGTTGGATAATATTATAAAGGTTCAGGTAGAACCACTTGTAATTTTGATAAATGAAGATAGCCTTTCAAGTCTAACTAATTTATCCGATTCAGAATAGTGCTAAGTCAAGTAAGGAAGATTGCTATAATACAGGGTACAAGTTGTCTAATCTAAATACTAGTAGAACAAGAACAATAAAGAAAAAAGTTATCAAAAATACAAAAGGTTTCTTTTTAAGATGCACAATTTTAAATCAAATACCAAATTCAAATACCAAATACCTCTTATATTTAAAGTTTTTTTAATGCTTTTAGTAGATATATATTAGCTATTAAAGAATTTGCAATTATTTGGACACCCTGTACAATATAATTTTATAATATGATTGTTTTAATGCTCTGTATCACAGTAGACATATGTAATTAACTAAATATAATGCAACCATCTCTTTTAAAGTCAAATACATTTATTAATTTGTATTGCAGGTTAACGCAGTTTATGTCGCTCACCTATCTTCGTCCAGAAATGTCACTAAAGTCTGGGAGACCGTGTATGGCATTTATTTTATAGTTTTACTTTACAAAATATGTTTTTATCGTAATAAAAAAATAATTTCACAATTACACTCTTTTATTTAACATTTTTGCAAGACGGAAAAGTAAAATACGGCCCTGCTCAATTTTAGCGTCTACCTGCTTCTGTTTACATCAGGCGTAAATTAAATTTGAATAGACTTGCCATGAGGCAATTGTTTTGCATATGATACGTTTTATTAAAAATGACCCGACCCCACTTGGTGTGGCTTAAATGGTTGACTAAGCAGAGTCGTATTCAAATATAATTAAAGTCCATATGCAGACTTACAACTTTTAAATGACTTACTTACCTAAGATTTGTTTCAACATGATTGATTCGAAATTAATTTGATGACATTGCGCAATTATGACTTCTACACTATTTACTATTATTTATTAACCGTTTTCCGACCAAGCCAATGCTAAGACCATAAAAGAGATTAATATTATTATATTGTTCTGTCTTCGCCGAAACCGTCCGATATATGACCTGTGTGATCGAAAATCAACGTTCGAATAACACTGTGCATCATATTTGTTAATCTCTTTGTGCTTTAAAACTAAAACCCGAACTACGATTTTTCGTTCAAGGACTCTCCTCTTGTCTTGATCAAAGCTGCCAATGTCAAATTCTCACAATGAGGAGAATTATAACATCAAATTACCAAACCAAAAACCAAACCACTACGTGAATTGTGAATAAATATATTTCAGTAAAAATACAGCCGAGTTTGTATAAAGGACAATTAGTTACTTTTAAATGTAAAACATGTAGGTCTTTCTGCTGCAGATGACATACATTAAAAATATGACCCGCTACAGTCAAAAGTTTAAAAAGACTAAAAATTCAGCTAGGTATGACTTTATGGTTAAAAGTAGATGGAAGAAAACCATGATTAAAACTACTCTGTCAAAACCAATCGGAACTAAAAAAAACTCAGATAATAGTTGTTGGTTTTATTTATGTTTGAAATAATTAATTATATAGGGTAGGTACATATATTACTAAAATTGCAAGCAAGTACTTACTAAAGATTTCTATAATTGGTACCTATGTATAATATACAACAATCTCACAGATGCACAGCATACAACTATACGAATGGAATTATAGAGATAATTTATTTTAAAAATAGGCATTCAGTTGCGATTTGTGATTACAAAAAGAAAACTTTATAACCACTTTTTCTGATCAGTAATGTTAGTGTCATAGTGAAAAAGTTTCTAAAAACTGGTGTTTTTAATCCTAATAAAGCATTGTGAATTTCCAAGAAAAGTGCATGATGAAAATTGTTTTGACCAAAATTTTGAATGTCATGCCATTTAAAAAGAAACCCTTTGGCTGTGGATAACATTTGACACAAAATCTTATCCTAAAAATAACTGTGTGGATGCATTGGAGGAATAATTTCTTCATTGGTACTTTTTTAGGGTGCAAGGATGACTTGACATTACTAAATTTAAACCTTTGTTATAAGTTGTCTTTTTGCTTTAATTTCTGATACACCTGTATTGTACATACTTGACAAATATAAAATTGTTCAAGTGGGAAGTTTATATACAAGGTGTCTCATTGAGAAAGGGATACAGAACAACTAAAGAGTTTGATTAAAAATAAGACTATGCTTAGAATGCGAATATTCTTCATTTTAATTTTGAAGTTTCTTATAAGTTCCTAACAAAAGTACCTATATGATTTACTTAAAAAACATCAAAAAAGATATAATTTTATTTCAAATAAGTGTAACGTATCTTATGACACCAAAAACTTTTGCCAAATAATAATAATCATGATCATTTTCAATAACATTCACTTTCTCAAAATCGTCAATATTATCAGACATTGCATATTCCTTTGAAGTAGTTAGTTAATTCCTCCAAAGGAATACAATTTCCACGGAAACTATCTCTTAATTCAACATGAACTAAAATTTTTTTATGTGCAGACTGAAATTGCCTGACTGTAGAATTATTGTTAAAACCTCCATGAGACCGTATTGAACAAAAAAATAATTCTAAATTGTTTTGTGAAATTTTGTACAAAGGCAAAAATTTTAAAAACTTATTTTCTACAATTAAATTATTGTATAGTAATTTTAGGCTTGCAATGCATATTTTTAAACCTAGAAATCCAGTGGATCTATCAGTTTCTAATAGAAGTTTACCATCAGCATGTGTTCTTAAAGAACTAATATATTTATCGACAGAGTCAAGAAAAATACATGTATTATTGTAATTATTTTCAGATAGAAGTTTCTTATAATTAAATTGCAAAAGATTTCGTGAATTCAGGATGTCAAACAGAATGTTCATTTTTCTAATAAAATTTATTGTCGCCCCAGCATTTTTAAAAATTTCAATATGTAGAACGTTCGCATAAAAATCTAAGGCAGTTGTGACGCTTTCGCTAAATAGTTGGGTTGCAAGACGAACTTTCATTTTTTGTTTTTTATAAGCTATATGTTGCGAGTTTATCTTATTTGCTAAGTGAAAAGATTCATTTTCCTGTAATTCGTGAAGTTGTTTGAAATACTTCCACTCAACAATTTTATTTTCTTCATTTACAAATGAATACTTTTCTGCTAAAGTATTTCTAATTAACTTTAGCATATGTGGCGGATCTAAAAATATAACAATTTCTTCATTATTTGATGGACGCTTGAAACTAGTTTTTAAAGTTGTATGATGTAAATTACAGCCCAAGAGTTTGGCCATTGTTAGATTATTAGAAGCACCATCAAATGTTAAACTTACAACACTAACACCTACATCATAACATTTCTTTAAGCATTCTAATACCAGCCCCTTTTTCTGTTCACCTGTCATACTTTAAATTAAAAAATATCCTACTGGAATTTTCCAGCTTCCATTTACACAATTTAATAAGAAAACAAGAGCATTGTTTGCAAGCGTAGTTTCATTTGCACCCGTTCCTACATCTACACAACCATAACTTCTACGTTCGCTTCCATCAAACTCCTCATGTCGACGAATGGCCATTTCATCCATAATAAGTGCACAAATTATTTTTTCATTGGAAGAATTTGATTTAATATGTAGGGCATTGAAAGCCTCACTTGTGAATCCATGCTCACCTTTTATACTTTTATACCATCGACTGATTGTACGGACATGTGGTAGGCAAGTGTCAAATGTTCTTCTTACATAATTATAAGCAGCAGCAGGTGAGTAATAGTAGAGAGTTAAGGAAAACACTTTTCGCTCTTCTGAATACTTCTTAGGCAATGGTAGGTTAGACTTTTTTTTTAATTGCCTGCTACATATCTCGATGGGGCCCCCCAAGTTTTGACATTATATCTATCTCATCTTCCTGTATCAAACGTTTTTTACCTAAATCATTTAATATATTTTTTAAGTTGGCAATTTTATTCACTTTTCGAGAAAGTTGTCGTCTTAGCAATTTTAATTTTTGCTTTCTTTTTGCACTTGTTGCCCGGACAGAGGAGAGTATATTATGTAATATTTTTTGTTTCTTTGGCGTCAGCGGTTCTTCATATGGAATATTTAGAGAAGAAGTAGAGGGTACAGGTAATTCGATCTGACTGGTTTGATTTGCTGGTTTAATAAGAATATTTGATAGGATCCTGATTTTTGGAGGAGGAGGAGGAGGTGTAGGTACGGATGGGTTAGTCTGGAACAAGATTTGGTATGTTATAAAGCCTTAAATATAGATCCATGATACAAAAACTACTAGTTTAAGTTCCAAAACTACTCATTTTTAAATATCATTAACTTCGTAATATGTTTTAAATTATATTTATTGTGTATTGTGAACAAAATCAGCAGGTTTTTAAATTAAGGAACATTAATTTAATGTTTGTTCATTTAATATTAATAATAATTGTAATGTGGTACATGAGCGGGCATATTATTTTATATCATGAGGATGAGGAGTTACATAGCAGTGAGTGATGGCCACAAATCTAATTCAATAATAAAAATACGTCACCAGTATTTATTATTATACAGTATATTCATTATCAAAACGGTATAATAATAGGAAATTAGGATCTAATAAAAACTTCTTTTAAATACTTGAAATTTTATTCTAAATTATGTGTTACTTAAAAAGTTAGTCATTTAAGTGTAAATATAAGGTGGTTTTTAAGTTTAATTATAAGTTGGTTTTTAAGTTTAATTATAGTTGATTTTTAAGTTTAATTATAAAGTTAGTTATTTAAGTTTTATTATAGTTATCTAAGTTTTAATATAGTTATTTGTCTTTATTATAAAGTTAGTCAAGCCAATGTTCTTTATTAAGTTAGTTATTTAAGTTGTATTGTAAATAAAGTGTATATTAACTAATCATTCATTTATTGTCGGAACAGCATTCTTCTTCAATCTGACCCTAAACTCACTCTTATCAAAAATTCTTCCTTGAAGTGAATAGAGCACAACATGCTATTCGGTTTAGGCTCAAATTGGTCTTTTCCAACAAATTTAGATTAAATTTTGAGATATTGTGGGTCTTTTGGAAACCTATAATAAGAAAAAGTTAAGCATTCTAAAAAAAATTCTAAGTACACTCCTTATACTTACTTATGAAAACTTAAATTAGATATTTTCTTACGCTCTTTTACTGAAGAGTTTTTACAATTAATTTTGGCACACTTAGTCATGATTTTTATACAAATTAATAAAAAAAAAAATACTTATTAAGATAGAAATAACGTCGAAATATTTAAATTTGAACAAAGTTCTGACAGCTCTTTGACAACTATGACATGACCACTAAGAGAGGGGGAAGGGGTGTCTTTTTTTTTGGCATGGCATCTCCATAGTATTTAACCTCATTGAGCCCCTCTATTAACCCTCAGAGAACCTAAAATATTTTCCATGGCTCCATGTGTTGGTAACTGGGTAGTCATCGAATATTGGTACTACGTGGGCAAAATAATATCTTTTGACAGTAGATTTTCTTAATCTGTCTAAAAGATTAGACGGGTGTATTTATCGAATCAAAGAAAACCAGATATGGTTATTAAAATCTTGAAGCACCCTGTAAAAAACAGAAGCGGAAAATATACAGTTCTTAAGTTTTGCGAATATTTGTCTTCATTTTCATTTAAATCCTAATTTTAGTTTAACTATTTACTGTACCTCTTTTTTGTTATTTTGAAACTGATATAATTTGTTCCCATTCAGTTTTGTTTTAAAAGGATTTAATAGGTTTGAGTTTAGGTTTCTGTTCCTATTTAATAAAGAACCAACCTTAAATTGAGCTTTATTCATTTTCTTTCCTTTACTAGCGCTCAAAAACGACATTTGAGCGTTAGTAAATGAAAAAAAAAAAAAGGGATACTTTGTGGTCCAAAAATGCCCCGCGAGAGAGGTAATATCATATAATTCGATATTTAAATGGAGTCTAAAATATTCCTGATCTATGGGGCAATTTGGACGGGCACAAAAAAAATTTCTCCTTCGCCACGTTTTCTGATGTTTAGAAAAAATGTCAAAAAATATCTAAATTGACCCCGTTATACGGTAAGTACCACGGTGTTGTTATTTTTGAAATATCTTGATAATTACTCCTGGACAATAGTGTTTCTTCTCCCTAAAATCTTTGCGTATGAAACATAATTCTGAACCGTTTATGATTTGAATCATTTTCTTTTGGATCTAGTTTCTTTTTAAAACAATTTCTAATAGTTGTTGCTTCTCCCTAAAATTTCTGAATATGAAATATATTCCTGAGCCGTTTATGATTTTATCGATTTCTTTTTGAATCTAGTTTCTTGTTGAGATAATATCTATCGGTTGAAACTAAGTTTATAATAAGGAAAAAGGATTCAGAAATATAATATTATTTTGGATATTTAATAGGTAAATTTTAAAATGTTGGATGTTTTCCATTTTATTTAAAATATTAAAACACATTTTAAATATTTTTGAAAAATCTGACCTTTGAGATAGGAGTGGTGTATATATTTGCAACTTGCGCTTTTTCTACAAGTGCATGATACGTTTCTTTTTTTTATTTTTTGGAATAACTAGAAGATATTTTTTATCCTCCTTACTTTGACCAGTAAATTTAAATTAAATTTTTCTATTTGTCTTTTTGCTTAAAAAAAACCCTTTCGTAAAGTAACATATTATTTACTTAGCGCAAACCAAGTAGTACCGAGATAAGTTTCTCCTAATGCAATGAGGTCTTGCGATACAATGTTTTTACTAATTTTGTCGTTTTTTGTCGTCATAACCTGTGATAAAATCTTTTCTTCTAATTTTCATAGAAGTACTTTCTGTGATTTATTTTTATACAAAATGAGTAATTTATTTGAATGAATCAGGAATACATAATAAAACAGTAACTTTATTAATTGTAATAGTTGTTAAATATACTTTTAACATAAGTATTAGAATCGGGGGAATGATTCAAGGCCGCCCCTGTTAAGAATTAATTCAGGGCAAGGTTGGCAAATCCAATAAAATAAAAATAACTAACGCGGTTATTATCCAATAGAAAAGCACGGATTCAAAATCGATAATAATGATTAGGCAAACGAAAAACAGTTGGTAATATGTATGCGCGAAATGGATGCGCGGGCCGTAACGGTTTTTGGACCGCGGCACGCAGACTCGCAGACTCGTCTCAACCTTTATAAATGACACATCGTTTATCGGTCTTCACCCAACCTTCAATAGCGTCCAAATAAATTATAAATGTTCTGAGTAAGATATTTGTAAATAATGAATAATGTAGTGTGGTGTTCTTAATAAAAACAAACTGTGTTTATTTTTCTATCGTCGATCTTTTATTCCAAATACAGCGGCTTGTAAATACCTGGAAATACAGTCCTTCCTGGAATTATAACCGAGTGTAGCATGCAAAAGGTTTAATATCCTGATGCAAGCGTCCCAACGATAGTAATTGTTATAAAATTTAAAGCAAAAGTTAAAGTCTTCAAGTTATTTTGTTTTATATCTTTATTTATACATATACAGGGTGTCCTGAAATTCGACAGTCATATTCTAACAGCGTAATCTACATGCCAAAATAGGAGTAACAGCTCATATGAAGCTAGGTCCGAAAATGTTTCGTTTTCGAGATACATGGTGTTAAAAGTTAAATCCTGATGACACATTTTTGTAAATATTTTCTAAACCTTTAAAGTGAAGTGAAATTTGGTAGAGCTGCTAAACTTTTAACGCTATATTTAATGGACTAACCCAGTTTTTGATCATCTTCATAGGTGGGTAAATTAGAAGGAGGGAGTCTTTAGGGTAAAATTAGTTCAAATAAATAGTTTAAAAATATACAGATTAAAAAATAAATTCTCATCAATTGTTTTATTGGGCCAAAGTTAACTAAATCATTTGGAATCAAACAAGTTTCTTTATAAAATAAACATTTAAAAATCTATTAAAACTAAATAAATTTCTTTATTCACCGATTTTCCAAAGCTGAAAAAAAATTAAATTTTTGATTTCACAGGCCTACTAATTATTGCTTACAAATAAGATAATATGAACTTATAATGAAATTATCAAATGTTTTCTGTTGAAAATTGTGCGTCCTAAAATGTGTCATCAGGATTTCACTTTTAACATCCTGTATCTCAGAAACGAAACGTTTTCGGACCTACGTTTATATAAAATGTTTTTCCTATTTTAGAATCTAGATTAGGCTATTAAAATATGGCCGTCTAATTTCGGATCACCCGGTTTATTTAAACTTATTATTTCAGAAAATCAATGCCAAAAGCGCCTTGCATTTTTTAAATAAATTTTTTTTTCACGAAATACCAGTTTTATTTGCTTTCGCCACAACTTTCGCCACCAATGTTAAATTAAAAAAAATAGATTATGACTAAAATTAATTTTTTTTTCTAATAGTTGAAGTCCTTATTTATCTAATAGTGAACTTTTAACTATACCTTACCGTGCAAATTTTTAAGAATTGTTTTTTTAAAATGTGAGTAATTGTTCAGTGTCTTACGAGAAAGTAAGATCTCAACAACAATTCTCGAATTATACTAATATTTATATTATATATTATTATACTAATATTTTTTAATTAACATTGGTGGCGAAAGGACCTCCTTAAATTTCTGAAACAAAAAAAAAATATTATTCCTTCCAAGTTATTTCAAATATACATTATTGTATATTTTTCATATTTTTTTCTCGTTTTAATGAGCCCATCTATTTGAGAATCGTTTAGCAAAAAAAAGCGTGGTCTTGTTTCACTAAAACAAATGCCATTGTTGACGCCACTCCAGAAAACGAACGTGCATATAATATTTCCAGCCCCACTTTCAGTAGCTACCCACTTTTCAAATTACGAGTTTTTTAGTAAATACGCAAAATGCTGCCATTGTAATTCCTCTGGTTGAGGTGCATTCGACATTTTCCGGGGAAACGGTTTTAAATGGGGTTTTTCGAATTACACTTACTGTGTATTTTCGCTGAAACGGCTTGTTTATTTGAAAAAAAGTTGACTTATGCAGTGGCTGGTCGGCAATTCATGATCAAGGATTAAAACAGATATGGCTACATAATTGTATTTTAATAAGTACATTCTAAGATTTTAGATGGCAAAAGGCAGTTTATTTTTTAAACTTACATAAAAATAATATATTCCAATAAATAACAGTAAATAATATTAAATAACAGTAAATAACAGTAAATAACAGTAAATAACAGTAAATAACAGTAAATAACAGTAAATAACAGTAAATAACAGTAAATAACAGTAAATAACAGTAAATAACAGTAAATAACAGTAAATAACAGTAAATAACAGTAAATAACAGCAAATAACAGTAAATAACAGAAAATAACAGTAAATAACAGTAAATAACACTAAATAACAGTAAATAACAGTAAATAACAGTAAATAACAGTAAATAACAGTAAATAACAGTAAATAACAGTAAATAACAGTAAATAACAGTAAATAACAGTAAATAACAGTAAATAACAGTAAATAACAGTAAATAACAGTAAATAACACTAAATAACAGTAAATAACAGTAAATAACAGTAAATAACAGTAAATAACAGTAAATAACAGTAAATAACAGTAAATAACAGTAAATAACAGTAAATAACAGTAAATAACAGTAAATAACAGTAAATAACAGTAAATAACAGTAAATAACAGTAAATAACAGTAAATAACAGTAAATAACAGTAAATAACAGTAAATAACAGTAAATAACAGTAAATAACAGTAAATAACAGTAAATAACAGTAAATAACAGTAAATAACAGTAAATAACAGTAAATAACAGTAAATAACAGTAAATAACAGTAAATAACAGAAAATAACAGTAAATAACAGTAAATAACAGTAAATAACAGTAAATAACAGTAAATAACAGTAAATAACAGTAAATAACAGTAAATAACAGTAAATAACAGTAAATAAGATTAAATAACAGTAAATAACAGTAAATAACAGTAAATAACAGTAAATAACAGTAAATAACAGTAAATAACAGTAAATAACAGTAAATAACAGTAAATAACAGTAAATAACAGTAAATAACAGTAAATAACAGTAAATAACAGTAAATAACAGTAAATAATACTAAATAACAGTAAATAACTATAAATAACAGTAAATAACAGTAAATAACTATAAATAACAGTAAATAACAGTAAATAACAGTAGATAACAGTAAATAACAGTAAATAACAGTAAATAACAGTAAATAACAGTGAATAACAGTAAATAGCAGTAACCAACAGTAAATAACAGAAGTTAACAGTAAATAACAGAAGATAATAGTAAATAACAATATAGAGTAAGGCGGTTACAGCGCGCCTAGCTGAAAATTATGTACCTTTAACAACAATTACACAACAATCAGAAGCAGGTCACTGATGTTGGGATTAGGCGCAGTTGATACCATACCATACCATTTATTGACCATTTTACATACAAAACAATACGTCTTAGGTCACAATATTCAAAATTAAAATTACATGAATAACAAAATTACAGTGACAATTACAAATATAAAATAGTACAATAACTACACAGTTACAACTACAAAATGACAATAATAAAATAATTACAACAAAATTTCAAATACATTACAATTTAAAATATATAAAATTTATGGTTTATAGCGTATAAATTCGTCAATGGAATAAAAACAGTTATCCAGTAAAAAGTTTTTTACTTTCTATCTAAACAAGTTTGTAGGTATATTCCTGAGGTCTTCATTACTATGTATTTTAATTATTTTGTTATAGAGGCACACATCCAATTTATTTTGTTTGGTAGTTTGAATCCTAGAAAAATGTGTGAGTATATTATTTGTATGTCTAGTGGGATAGTTGTGTACATCCGAGTGAGTAATAAACTTGTCATGACTTTGATGAATAAAGCTAACTACCTCAAGAATATACATACAGGCTAACGGTAGAATTGGATATTTCGCAAATAATGGTTTGCAATGCTCATCCCATCCCGAATTATCTACAATCCTTATGGCTGATTTTTGAATCTTAAATACTGTTTTGACTCGATAATCGAGCGTTACCATTTTTTACAGTTTGCAAATGTACCGTACACTGTTTCAACAAATGTCGCTGATAGTTTGCTGACTGTCAGAGCGTTTTGTGGATTATCCTAAGGTGAGTTATCTGAGCAAGCGCGTTTTACTCGTACTATTCAAATTTCCGTTTGTCATAGTGGGTTATATGCGTTCTCTGTTTATTTATATCTAACGTATTCATTGCATTTGAGTGTTTTTTTTATATATTTTTTGCCATTAAATGCTAATAGTTAGCTCTGATATAAACTTAAAATATAATTAATTGTAAAATATGCAACCAGTTATAACAATATATTTTTTCAAATGTTTCAACATACATTCTGATCAATCATAAACATGCTGGACATATTATGCGCGCTTTGTGATTTTCTGTCTATTAGAACGTATCACTGACTTATTGTGGGAACAAACATATAATTGATTTCAAGGCCTGAGAAGAAAAAGTTTAAGGGTCTATTTATACTCCTTTATTATTAGTATTTGTAGTAGTATTACGATGAAGGATTAAGATAAACCTTCACAATATAATGGATACATTTATACTCGATTTATGATTATTATTAGCAATAAAACGATTAAAACCAATAATTGAAAATAATAATATGATCCCTTCGAACCAATTTTATTTTAAAAACAAACACTCGATAATAGATCAAGTACACAGGATAGCCGACCGATATCATCGAAAAAGCTTACGAAGAAAAATATATATGCTCAGCTATATTTCTTGACGTAGCCCAACCATTTGACAAGGTTTGGCAAGCTGGTCTGATACACAAACTTAAAAAAATGATCCCTAGAAAATATGTCGGTATTCTACAATCATTTCTAACGGGAAGAATGTTTAGAGTAAAGCAAGACGAGGCATACTCCGAAATGAAAGAAATTAAAGCAGGTGTCAAACAAGGCAGTGTGCTAGGACCGGTTTTTTACTTATTATACACCAGCGATATCTCTCAACAACAATGTGTTAAAATAGCAACATTTTCGGATGACACTGAAATATTGGCAGTTGGCGGAACTAATCCAGAGAAACCTGCAACAAAATCAATCGATGAACAAAAAAGTGAAAAATAAAAATAAATCAAACTAAATCAGTGCATGTTGATTTTACTCTTCGACCAAATGAACAAAAACAAATAAGAATAAACAATGACGTTATTCCGCATCACGATTCATGTAAGTCTTAAATGGAAAGAGCACATAAAAAAAACCTGATGTGTCTAACACAGGACTATCTAGTTATTACAGGCTTTTTTCGGTTATTTTGTACAACCTATTGTAGCACCTCTGTAAATGTTTTGAGAAAACTTAATATATATATTTTCCACATACATCTAAGTAGAAACATTTTTCTATATACATTCATTGCCAACAAAAATACTGAAAAAATTTAAATGTTGTACTTTTCCTCCAATTTTTCCATTACGGACCATTTTTAAGAAATCATATACAAAAATTAAAGAGATCGATATCGCAAATATCTTTTAGTTTAACAATTTTCTTAAAATCAGAATTTTTTACATTTTCTAAATTTCTCAAATACGGACCATTTTAGGAAAATTTTGTATGAAACAAAAATTATAGAGAATAATATTAGAAGTAACTTTTAATTAAATAATTTCTTCTCCAAACGTAAATAACAGATATATTTCATAAAATATAAAAATTATAGATAATAATATTAGAAAAATGACCTCCAATAAAGTACCCCTCCAGATGTTCTGACTCTGCCCAACATCTAATCAGTTCACCGCAGGCTGTAATAAAGCCTAAGTATAAATTTTGAGTGAGACACACACACACACACACACACAGACATCATCGCGAAAATAGTCAAAATGGATTCAGGGGACTCCAAAACGTAAAAGTCCGTCAAAAACTCGAGGTCGAAAAAATTAATGATTCCTATACTTTCCTTATCTGTATACAGGTAGGAAAGTAAAAAGCATAAAGAACTTGAACTTAAATTCAAAAAATGTATTGGCTCCTAGGAAGAAAATCCAAATTGTTGGTATACAGCAAACTGCTGATTTTTAAACAAATCTTAAAATAATCTGGATTTATGGCATACAGCTATGGGGATGTGCCTGCAAAAGTAATATCAACATGATACAAGTTTTCCAAAAAAAGTCCTAAGATGCATTGTTGATGTACCTTGTTTCTATCGAAACGATTATCTTCACAGAGACCTGAAGATGCCAAAAATAGAAGAAGAAATAAAGAGGTTTGCTGCGAAACATGAGGGTCGACTCCACTCCAACGTCAACGAAGAAGCGCTGCAATTACTGGAAAACTCTACACTCAACAGAAGGTTCAGAAGGAAGAATACATATGAGCTAATGCAGTGAACGTTAATGTTAATGCTACTGTAAAACAGTGTAAAAAATCGTCACAAGTTTCCTATAGAAACAATTAAGACAGCCCAATGGGGACTTATTAGATAAGTAATTAGTTTATAAGATTTTTAGATTAAAATTGTAGGTTAGTTAAAAATGACTAGTAACAATACTTAAAAAAAATAGCATTAATAATTATGCTTGAATCAATGAATCAATTTCGTATTTGGCCTTTGTTTTAATAGACAACGGATAATGACAATTGACAATACACATATGATTATGTTGTTTATAGGTTTGTTCTAACAAGCTCAAAAACGATAATTTTTCGTTACAAATCATGCGCCGTATACAATTTTTGTGTATCAGCAGGGTTTACTAAGTATAAAGTTGACAGAATGACAAATGTCACCGCGAGGAAGCAAAGGCCTCTTTTCTGTCTGATTTGTCTCAAATGTCTGCTTTTTTTTTTATCTGTCGAGACGTAAATCCGTTAAAATATTTTTAATTAAACCTATTTTTAAATAATATTTTTAAATAAAATTAATTTGTAAAAATATTAATAAAAACACGTTTAAAACTCAAATATTTTAAAAAATATTTTAAGAACACCACTGGCCTCTTACACATTTCTTCAGTAACCAACATTTGGTTTGACTGCAGAATTATATCTTTTTAGGAAAAAGATAATTAAGAAAGAAGAACTACTACTAATTATAATAAGAGTATAAATACCCGTTTTAACGCCCACCACAGGGACTGGGGAAGTACCGACATCAATATACGAGGTGAGCAACTTTATAATTATATAATCGGTGAAGGGCTTTTTGTTAACAACCCAGATAGCACAAATACGTCTTATGGACGTTCTAAAAACGTCCTGCTTGGACATTCAGGACATCCTTAAAACGTCCATTTCCCGGACGTGACGTCTTATGGACGTCTTTGGAACGTCGATTGTTAATAATCAGGATGTCTTAAGAACGTCCATTTAAGGACATTCCATGGACATTTTCAAAAGCTCGAATGGGGAATAATAGGATGTAAGGAAATTAGTGAAAATAATGAATAATTTCAAAAAATTTTATTTGGAAGCAAATAATATATAAATAATAAAATTATTGAAACTTTTTCATCAAATTCATTCCGTCTCTCCTCTACTTTACGCTTTTCAACCATGCCTGGATTGACAGCAGTTGTTTTTTCTTGATTTGGCCATATTTACCTTCTCAGTTGAACCTAAAAATTATTTAATCGCTTATTCAAAATGAAAGGCAGATCAATATGAAAATTCAATCTGTTTGTTAAAGTTTGCTCTGCTAGACATTATGAATTCACTAACCTTTTATCTTTGAAGTATTCACTATTTTTTTTTTATTTTTTTTTTAAACGATTTTAGACCTTCTGAAACACATTTCAAAATACTTGTTTTGCCCTGCAAACGCTATAAAATATTTTTTTCTTACCTTAAAACTATTAAAATGTGCCCTGCTAGACATTATAAATTCACTAACCTTTTAGCTTTATAGTATTCACTGAAAAACTCCTCTACTTTATTCTTTTCAACCATGCCTGGATTGACAGCAGTCAGTTTTTTTCTTGATTTGACCATATTTGCCTTCTCAGCTGAATCTAAAAATAATTTAATCACTTATTCAAAATTAAAGGCAGATCAATATTAAAATCCAATCTGTTTGTTTAAGTTTGCCTTGCTAGACATTATACATTCACTAACCTTTTAGCTTTGTAGTATTCATTGGAAAATTTCCATCTTTCTCAAACATAAAAATGGTACAAACTGCAAAAAATTAATATTCATCAACCACAAACTCACAGAGTCGAATCACAGTCAAATGGCGGGATGATAGAACTTGTACTCGTATAATATGTACCTATATACCACTGATCTATATTATTTTACTGGATAGGATATAGGCTATATTTAACATACTAAAAATTCGTTCCACCAAGGAGACCGGAAGTGCAACACTGCTGGCCGATTTGGGCAAATTATTGTGGGATCACATAACTGAATTTTGGGATAATGACATACCTAACCTATAATTTGATTAGTTTTTCTTCTTATTCTTCTTCTATTCCTTTTGCGGGCAATGTCCTTCGGGACAATTCACCCATAATTGGATTTTTTTATGAAAAAAAAATATAAAAATGGAAACGTGAAGCATATTGTGTCTTCACGAATATAGTAATGCTATTCAATATTACCTAAATAAATAAAAACAACATCTCATCGTAACTTGTTGACACAATTAAATGACAAATGTGATAACAAATGGAAATAGAGGTTATGTTAAATAACATCCGGTCCGCCATATTATTTGCCCAAATCGGCCAATTTTTCGGAACGTTTTTTAGAGGGCTATATCCTATCCAGTAAAATAATACAGATCAGTGGTATATACCATCGAATCATGAACATTGAACAAATGTTTTTTTCTTTTTTTTTATAAAACCTGAGTCTTGAGAATATTTCAGTGCTTGAATCTTTAATAAATAAAAATAAAATGACACTTGTCAACAATGTCTCTTTCTTGTAAATGACCTTCTTCGTTTTTGTCTATTTGGCCTTTTTTCAATTGGATATTGGGACAATGTTATCTTTAATAATTCTTTATATTATCTCATTATATATGTTTTTTATATAATATAACCAAATAATAATGCAATGCGAATGTGAATCCATGGAAATACAGTAAAGCAAGTAAAATTAACGTTCTGCGGATATCTATTTCTTGACGTCCCGAGAATTTACTAAATTGGACATACTTAAAACGTCCATAATTGGTCCTGGACGTACAGACGGTAAATGGACATTTAATGGACGTCCTTAGGATGCCCTGTGCTATCTGGGAACGTAGGTTCGGAACCAACTTTCGTGACGAAAAATCGTGCAGAAGTTCTAGACATAACAATCAGTACGTCGTTTGTGAGTGCCAATATTGTTAACTGGAGGGTATCCACCGATCCCTCATGCTCAGATCACAGACACATTAAATTTAACATGAGGACGGACCGGATACCTACTCTCCAATTCCGTGACCCTAAAAGCACAAACTGGAGTGGATACGAAAAGTCCCTCCAGGAGGAGCTTGGAAACGTAATTAAAACTATTAACAATAGCGCAGAGATTGAAGTGGCGGATGATCAAATTCAAAATGCCCTTATTACTGCCTATCAGTACAACTGCCCACTAACGGAGAGAAGAGACCTGAGGGATACTCCATGGTGGAGCAGAAACCTCGACCAAAAAAGAAAAGAAGTTCGACATCTCTTCAATCGAGCTAAAGAATTTGGCCGCTTGGAAAACTACCACAAATCTCTAACGGAGTACAACAAGGCTATTAGAAAGGCTAAACGAGAATCGTGGAGGAGGTTCTGTCAGAGTATATCAGATTTACCTGCAAGTACCAGACTTCACAAGATTCTCGCCAAAGATCCGAGACAGGAAGTCGGCTCGATAAAAAGACCCGACAACACCTATACGAACTCTGGTAAGGAAACTTTAGAGATTCTTTTACAGAAACACTTCCCAGGCAAACGAATCCTGGAGGACAGGCAACATATACCCCTTCCTTTAACGGATTCGATTATACGACCCAAAAAGGAGGACTGGAACTTTGTTGCACAAATTGTCTCTCCAAACGCCGTGAAATGGGCGATGAATTCATTCTCCCCTTTCAAATCACCCGGAGAGGATGAAATTTTTCTCGCCCTTTTACAAAAAGGATAGGAACTCCTGCTACCTCTCCTTGTGAGGTTGTTTAGAGCAAGCCTGGCGTGGAGCTATATCCCACTAGGATGGACGTTGGCGAAAGTCATGTATATACACAAGGCTGGTAGAGTAGATACCTCCCTACCAAACTCTTATCGTCCAATCTGCCTAACATCTTTTCTTCTAAAAACACTAGAGAGGATTCCAGATAGGCATATTAGAGAAGAAAGTCTTCGGGCAAACCCGTTAAACTCCTCTCAATATGCCTACCAAGCAGGCAAATCGACAGATGATGCCCTGCACAATCTAGTAGGCAAAATCGGCCATTCCCTAAATCACGGGGAGATTGCGCTAGGTGCCTTCCTAGATATAGAAGGCGCGTTCAACAACGCCCTTCCTCAGTCTTTGTTCTCTTCTATTGAAAGAAGAGGAATCGACAAACTAACTTGTAATTGGATCAAAAGCATGCTGGCAAACCGGAACATCACTTCATCACTGCAAGGAGAGACCGTTACTTTCAGGCCTGCCAGAGGATGTCCACAACGCAGCGTACTTTCACCCCTACTGTGGACTATTCTGGTGGATAACCTGCTAGACGATCTCTCCCGACAGGGGTTGGATTTCCAATGCTATGCGGACGATCTGGTTATCATAATAAGGGGAAAGTTCGGAAAGGTGATTTCCAATATCCACAGATGGTGCGAGAGAGGGAGCAGATGTCTGTTAACCCCCGAAAAACTGTTATTGTCCCATTCACCAAGAGACGTAAGCTCGACAAGCTTCGACAACCCACCTTGGCTGGGGAAACCATTCCTTTTGCGGAGGAGATGAAATATCTGGGAATCGCCCTTAATAAAAAAAACTCACCTGGGACCCTCAATTGGATAAAACTATTAACAAAGCCAGATTATCCCTCTGGACTCTCAGAAGGTTATGCGGCAAAGCATGGGGGATCAGTCCTCAACTGATCTATTGAATCTACCAAACATTGGTAAAACCCATGGTTATGTACGGCTTTGTCGTCTGGTGGGACAAGGGACTCCAACGGACGGCCAGAGCAAAGCTGGCTGGAATACAGCGGCTTGCGTGCCTCGCCATAACTGGAGCAATGTCAACTACACCTACGGGAGCCATGGAAACGATGCTGGACCTAACTCCTCTCCGCACTCTGCTGGAAATGGAGACCAGAATATTCTCCTACAGGCTCCTGAAAGTGGGTAGTCAATGTTACGAAGAACTGAGGTGGGACAAGACGGGACTGATGAGTGAAATTATTAATCACCCCATCCTCGGCATGGTCTCGGACTCGCTAGTTCCTCGACAGCACATAGAAAAGCCATACAGCGTCCTCATTCCAGAGAGAGACGCATGGAGCAAAGGGGAAAAAACCCTCTTCCAGGCAGACTATGCGTTGTACACGGACGGCTCCAAAACTGAAAAAGTAGTAGGAGCGAGAGTTTTCGGCCAGAGGCCTAGAGTTGACATATCAATAAACCTAGGCTCTCTGGCCACGATCTTCCAAGCAGAAATGATTGCTATAGAATTGGGAGCGAGAGCGTTGATCAATTTTCTCCCCGAAAACAAGACTATAAAGATCTTTTTAGATAGCCAGGCAGCCCTTAAGGCCCTGAGCTCCAATCGAGTTGACTCAAAGCTGGTTTGGAACTGTATAAATACCCTAGAGTGTCTCGGTGCCCAGAACAAAGTTACTTTGATCTCCGGGACACACTGGTGTGGAGGGCAACGAAAAAGCTGACGCACTTGCTAAAAGAGGAACCGAATTTGTGTTCATAGGACCAGAACCATTCCTGGGCATTGCAAAAAGCACTGCCAAAGGAATTATCTCGAAATGGACGGAGGGTGCAACATTCACGAACTGAAGAGATACCCCAGGGCTAACCCATTCGAAGGCGTTTATAACCAACCCTTCTATAAACGCCTCTGCTCAGATCCGAGAATGGAGTAGGAGAGATCTACGCATTTTTACCGGACTGATGATAGGACACTGCCGTCTGGGCAACAACATGAGAGGGTAGGTCTGCAACAAACATCGGACTGTTGATTCTGCAGCGTAGAGGACGAGTCTGCAGAGCACATTTTATGTACCTGCTCCGCTCTGGAAATACTCAGGTTCCAGATCTTCGGATTTACCCGACTGGAGCCCACCGACTTTAAAGAAGTCTAACGTTAGTCATGAGCCACAATAGACCCATCTGGGTCGCAGTGGAAGGCGATGAGATCATCCCACTCATTTTAAACCTAACCTAATACCCGTTTTGAATATTTTGTCCAGTTTAATGCTTAATCATAATACTAATACAATTACTAATAATAAGGGAGTATAAATAGACCCTAGGACCTATACGTTAAGATCCCCGAAACGAACCTGACAAAAAATCTGAATTCTGCGTCACTGTAGTTGTATTGACACAAAACTATATGGGTCTTTTTCTATTCATCGCATCGTGTACGTGTGGGTGTGTGTGCGGTCGAGATTTTTCGAAAGGGAGAAAAATCCCCGCGGCTTTCATTGTTTTAGGGCAGTTACCCTTGTCACGTGATACTAAATATTACATGAGGATCGTCTCTTTTATTTTATTTACACCAAGGAAACAACACTAACGGGACTAATAATAAAAAGTAAAAGAACTGTAACTTGTAAGCTTACGTTTTCAAAATATTTTGTTGTAATTTAAATAACAAATTTTATATTAGTTATTGCTTGAAAATTTAAAAAAATGCACAACTGAGATTGCGTTGTTTAACCTTTTAAATCATACTATGATCTCCGTAAATTTTATGATTAATTAAAAAAAAATACTCTAGATACTAACTTTTAATAACGTTCCTATTTTAGTTGTTCAACAAGAGTAAAACATGACATTATACAGTATACATTAAAAGTATGAAGGTGTTTTGTTACAAAATCACCAACACCTCTCCTTAATTCTTTGCGGCCTAGTCGTCCTACTGTGAAACCACCTTTTAAAAAAAATTTTGCTTGCTTCTTAGTCGCGATTTACGCAAACTACCTATACAAATGAGTCACAACTAGATAGGCTTCAACAAGAAATTCGCGAAGTATGTTTTAGTCAGAGACAACACGAGACGGTTAACTTCATAGCAAAAATTGATTGACATTTAGGTATAGTAGTCATCAGGGTCAGCTGGTATTTTATCTTTGTCATGTACATTATTTCCTTATAACGTTATCTTGTTCTCATAAGCTAAAAGATAGGGAAGATGTCGCTGGTAACGTTCCAGCAATGTAGCCGTTATGAACATTTTCCAAATTTGTTTCTTTTACATTTAAATAATAATGATCTTATTTATCCATAAGTAATACTTATATTGGACTTTTAATTTCTTTGTATATAATATATATAACAAAAGATGTGTTTTAAGAAATATATAGCAGGATTAAGTACAAAGATCAAAAATAAAAAGTCAATAGCACTAGAAGAAAATAAGTTTGGCATCACAGCACGAGCATTTCACTTTGACGTCTGCCAGATTGACGTATTTCTAACCTATCATTTTATCTCCTTGTCCAATTTTTTGTTTCTATGTTTGGTGACTTTGGTGTCGTTTTACTTATATACATTTTACAATTTAACTTGTAAATTCATTTTTTTTGTTGTTTTTCATTCATTATGAGTTACGTATTTAAATTTGTTAGGGCACGGTGGTGTAGCGGTCTATCGCGCTTATATTTATTTATAGGCAAGTTTATGAGTCTGAGACTGCTGGGTTTCGAATCCCAGACCAGACCATGTGGATTTTTAATTAAATTGCATGGTTCGGTTTAGGATTTGATGTGTGGCGTATTATTAGAAATTCAATTTCTGTTGATATGACATGCAGATTAAAAAAATTCGCCATACATTACCGTCTCGATGATGGTGGGTGAGGTTTTCCGGGTTTTCCTCACCTGTAAGTCAAATGGCACCATCAATCATCTTTAAGTCGCCCCGGAGCGCCACGGCAAATAATAATAATAGCCGTCCCTTTCCCCGGACAAGCTCAGCTTTTGGGGTTAAAATTCACTCGTAAGGGGGTGAATTAGGGAGAGTATTATTATTATTATTATTATTATAGTGTTTTCCCCGGTAAATGACATTTTTATCGTGGTGTTTTCATATTAGGTAGTTTTAAGTTTGTTTACAAACCCGAAGGAACTAACAATGCCCGGATCACGCCGGGATTTTGTTTAATTTCCGTAAAGTAAGTATTTCAATTTTATTGTAGAACCTTTGTGGTGTGAATGTTTATTATTGTTTAATACAGAATATATCTTATTATTGAAATCATACTTCGTTTTATTTTCCTTTTTAATGCTTTTTATTTTGTGTGCCTAAAAAAAAATGATTTTTTTTTATTTGATGTGCTAGTAAATGTGAATTACATATTTATTCACATTTCCAGTGCATCAAATCAGAAAAAAATCATAAAAATATTAGATAAAGTGGATCTACATATTTGAATTTCCCGCGATTCTTCTTTTTTTAAAAAAAAATATAATTTGACCGGTTGCTTATAAAGAAAAAGGCCACTATTAAAACACAAGGTATACCAGCGCCATCGGCCTTATCTTCCAGTCCAATCGCCCAGTCAATTCTTGGTGAAAAGCAAAATTGCATTGAGTTGACCGTCTCATTAGTTGTCTCTGGTTTTAGTTAACTTTTAGTCGCTGATGTGTGAGCATATAGAGTGGCGTTTTTGACGATTTTGTTTACACGCCTTTTAATTTTTTTTTGTGTTGAAATCTGCTTAAAAAATCAGGTAAGATGTCAATAGTTTATTAGTTTTTGATACATATTTACTGATTTTTCAAGAAAATGTCCATTTCTATTTGAAATTCTAATACTTTTTTTATATTTTGATTGGTAGTTTCGTTTAAAACCACTAGGGCTAAAGAAACATTTTGTTTCAGATATTCAAAATCAGTCGAAAATTGAAGATCAATAATATAAATAGCGATCAAGCTTATGCTATATTAGATGATATTCCTTCAGAAGGTTCTGACGCATTTGATGTTGAATTTTGTGATAATGATGTAGATTGGTAGGACGAAGTTGGAGATTTGGAAGACTTGGAAGAAGAAGATAGTGTAGAAGAGGAATATGGTATAAAAAATCAAGATTGTATAGAAGAAGAAGATCGTATAGAAGAGAAACAAAAACGAAGTGAACAGAGAGAACCGAAAAAAAAAACGGAAAATTGAAACAATAGAGATAAAGTGGAGTCAGAGTATTAAAAGAGTAACAAAGAAATTGCCTTTCAATAAACACTGGTCCAACAGTACCAGCAGATTTGGATACTCCCACAGATTTTTTTTACATTTATTTCCACAGAAGCTGTAAGAAAAAAATTAATTCGAGACTAACTTGTATGTTGTCCAGAAAAAAAAAGTATAAAAAACCAACAAAGGTAAATAAACTGAAGTGCTTTCTAGGAATAACTGTAATGACGGGAATAAAAAAATTGCCAAGTTACAAAGATTACTGGTCCTCAAGAATAGAGCTACGTGATACTTTTGTTTAATCCTGTATGGGCCGCGACCGATTCTCGTGGTTTCTTTCAAACCTTTACATCAACGACAATTCCTTAGAGCCTAAAAAAGGTAGTCAAAATTATGACAAACTCTATCAATTACGCTCGATGCTAGAAGAATTATCAGACACCTATAAAAATAGCTAATTTCCAAGCGAAGAGCAGTCCTTACATGAATCTATGATCAAATTCAAAGAAAGAAGTAGCTTACGATAATACATGCCTAAAAAACCCATAAAACGAGGATATAAAATGTGGGTCAGGGCAAACAAAAATGGATATATTTCGCAATTTCAAATATATATAGGAAAAGTTGATAATATAAAGATAGAAAAGGACTTAGGTAAAAGAGTTGTGAGAGATCTGACAAGAGATTTAGTAAGAAAGCACCGTCAAGTCTATTTTGATAATTACTTCAACAGTGTAATCCTACAAATTGATCTGTTGCAAGATCAGATATACGCGTGTGGAACTGAAAGAAGTGACAGAAAACATATTCCCCAGTCCTTCACCAAACAAACAAAAAAGATGATCAGCGGAGAGTCTGATTGGAGAATAAGTGATAATGGGATAATAGCTGTTCAGTGGATGGACAACAAGCCAATTGTATTTTTAAGTAATTTTCAAAACCCAACTGATGATGATACTGTAAATAGAACACAAAAAGATGGCAGTTCAAATCAGTAAGAGATTACAACATACATATGGGTTATGTTGATAAATCTGATATGCTAAAAAATGCTATGAGCTTAATCGCAAGTCAAAAAAATGGTGGCACAGTATTTTTTGGCATTTCGTTGATTTGACAGTAGTCAATGCTTATCTTATTTATAAAGAAAATATTGATGGTACTGTCATGCCACTGTACGTGTACCATTAGAAATAAGAACAGATAAAGCTGCTTATTTGCCAAAATATGGCACTAGCGTTCGATGTGCCAACTGTAGTACCAAGTTAAAACCTCATGGTACCAAATTTCACTGTTCCACTTGTACAGTTGGGCTATGCCTATCGGAAAAAAGAAACTGTTATCAAATATATCATAGCAAATAGTTGCGTCAGTTGCGCCCTAGTGGTTAAACTGTTGAACCACCACTTTTTTCAAATGTTTGTAAAAAAAATAATAAAATATTGCATGTAGGTATGTGTTTTATTTTATGAAAAATAATATAAAAAACAATTATAACATCGATTTTTTCTGTCAAAATCACAAAGCCGTCCTCTAAAGGTTAACGAACTGGCTCTTGCAAATATTAAACAACTAAAAAAATATCCTTATCCTTTTTTTTACGAAAAACCCATTTAGAGCAGAAAAGCATTACGATTTTCAGTCAAATCTAATACCTCTCAAGTGTCATTATTTATTTAAGATGAATACCTATTTTTCTGGTACTTTCTCAACTCGTGCGTTAGCAACTCGGGCGTAATATAAAACTACCTGAATTCGTCGCAACTCGGGCGCCCTCCAAAATTGTGCACCTGTGAGTTCGCAACTCTAGCGTCGACGGGATATGAAATTTGACCATAGTTTATGTACCCTATTTCTGATTACAATCTGATTCAGGTAGTAATGAATTATCGAAAATTTAAGAGAAATGAATGACATCGCAGAACAAGCTTTGATTTAAACAGATAGCGAGCATTGAAAAGTTAGTTCATGTAAAAAAATTGAAGATTTTTCCATTACGGTTTATTTTAGAGAAATCATGTGTAGAATAAAAAATATAGAGCATGATATCGGGATCATTTTCAAATTATTCGCGATTTCTAAAATAGTTCCGGAAATAATTTGGTCACTAGTGGTATTATAAGTGAAAATAATGAGAAAAATTCGAATTTTGCACTTTACCTCAAATTTCCCGAACAAAAATTATAGAGAATTACATTGTAAGCAACTTTTATTTGAAGAATTTTCACTAGTAATACCACTAGAGGTCAAAAAATTTCCTGATATTAATTTGACTTCGCGTGGTATTCGGTAAGAAAATTCCACGCCTAATTATGGTTGAAAATTAAATATTTTTAAAATTTATGTTTCGTTTCTCAACAATGCAAATTATTTTCTCCAAGTCACCAGTGAAACATAAAAGGTGTTGTCGCCTTGATTGTTGAGTTGTCATGGTAACTAATTGAGACCCTAACCTCGAATATAATTTCAGTTTTGAAGTTGTCAAGCGGCCTGACGTAAAAAAATGTTTCGCTGCAATTATTTAGGCCTTCAAATTGCTTATTTCTACTCATTGTAGTTGCATGGGAATACCATTTGAAAATAGAAAATAGTATATTCTTTAATTTTACGTAAGTTTTGAATAACTACAAGTGGTAGAAAATTGTTTTTCTGCGTTTTTATTAACATGCGGTATGAGCGCTTTAAAATGGTATGAAATTCATAACCAGCGTCAGCAAGCATCAATCGTAGGAGGCTGTGATCATTGTATTTTGACAGTTCAAAACATTAAATAACTCGCGTTTTGTTGCGATAAAGAATATTGCACAGCAAGTAAAACCAACAAAATTACCTATTTGTTTAAAAATGAATCGATTTGAAAATCATACGCTATGCAAAATATGCGTGAAATTGTCTGATGTAATGATCAATCATCGCACCATGACTTACTTACTCGGATTAATAGAGGATTGTGGCTCCAACTTAAAAAACGAAAATTTGTTCCGAATGTCCACGAATATTTGCACCTAAACTACGCAAAATTCTAAGTGCTGAATGGGAAAAAGGTGAATAAATTAGTGTCTAAATATTATATATATTTTATTAGACATAGACACATAATTCAAAGCATCCAAAGTCCTGCATTTTCGCCATTAAGAAGAAAAGAAGTGGTCGAAGAATATAGAAAACACCTTAGCATTGTAACTAAAATGTATCAAAACTAAACCTATTATGTGAACAAATAAAAACCAGTCTGTCAAAAATGGTCTGTTATTGTAAACGTCAAAAAATTTCCAGTATAATTCGCTGTTGGGTACCCCACGAGAAAAAAATTTCCACTAAAATACCTCCGTTGCCATGGTGATCTGTCAAAAACACGTATTTTGATTGGTTCAAAATTACAGGTGTGGAATTTTCTTTTAAATTTGAATTTTGCACTTTTTGTTAAAATTCTCGAATACGGACCATTTTAAGGAAATCATGAATATGATAAAATAATATAAAAAATATTACGAAACGCCTCAGAAACATTTCTAAAACATTCCTAAAATGTAAAAATATCCTGTAAATGTAATATTTCATATATTTTATAAATAATATTTTGAAACCTATTAGAAATATAGCATACTGATATTTCAGAAATGTATCCAACAACAGACGCAAACTTCCAATTATTTAGAATTTATGGTTGTCTCTAAACTAAAATTATATTACTTAAAATAAAATGACTACAACATAATCCATCTTCTTTTTTCTTACAAATGAGAAATTTTTCAAATCTTGGCCATTTACAACATAACAACTTAATATTCTAAGTATAATCAATGAAAATGTTTAAAAATATGATTGCAATAAAGTAGAATAATTAATATGTTTAGGTAAAATATAAAAAAAACGTCAAAGTGTTTCGATACAATAACGTTTTTATTACGAGTTTTATGTAATTTAAAGAAACGTTAATATTAAACGTGTATGTATCTTAATATCCAAATTTCGGTTGAACCACAATTACATAATAACATTTAAAAAGAATATTAAAATAAACTAGAATAATTAATATTAAAATAACGTAGATATTTGGTTTACATTATTTACCAAACGTTAAAAAGGTTGAAATACAATAATCTTTTACATATTATATATATTTAACAAAATTATTAACTTTTAGTTAAATAACAACGTTTAAATATAATATTAAAATATAGTTAAATAAAAGAGCCACAAAATACAGTAATCTCGACCGACAAATAAATGCCATCGTGGTAGACTTAACAAACTGTCATGAAATTATTAAGTCCGACTCTGTCTAAGCACGCGGCCTTCACGTTTGGGCAGCCGATTCATGCTAGAGGCGATGGAATATTCTGGGAATGTCGCTGAGGCTCGAGAAACGGGTAGAACGGACGGAGTGTGCCGTTGAGTCAGAATTAAAATTTTCCCGACCATCGGGATTATTCTGGTTACAGAGTTGGCTTGATATAAATGTCGCGTGTGTGAAGACGGCGGTAAGTTGATTATAGACAGTTTTAATATAGAACATTGTATTGGAAAGTTAAAGTGTAAGAAAGTGCTAAGCATAGATATTTTACTGAAACACATAAAATTAAAGATCCTGTAATTATCATTATAACGGACTATATAATTAATAAGGCTACATTAAATATTATGTACTTATATACTAAATTAGACGAATACAATGCATGTATTTTATTAGAATCTCTTCGTTTAAAAATTAGCATTGATAGCAAAATAATTTTAATTTCATAAATAATTTTTATAAACAATATACCTAAATTTGAGAAAATGATTTTGTAAGAAATATTTATCTACCACATTTATTAAAAATCCATGTTATAGATTCGGAGATATGTACAATGTGTCAAGAGAAAGGCGATCTTAATCATATTTTCTTTAGTTGTGCGCACTATACCCAACAATCTCAAGATATGTTAAAGATTTAATTAAAAATAATATATTTCCCTCATTTAACATTTGCCATCTTCTCTCACTTAATAAAAAAAAAATACGATCTCTTGATAAAATTTGTATGAAAGTAAAGTACGTTTGTAATTAATATTAGTCTTGCAACCTTGCGAAGAAAAACGAGGTGAGTGGGGCCCTTTAAAACTCATCAAAAACTCGAGGTCGAAAAAAATCATAATGTTAGTTTACTTTAATTATCCCGCTTATAATTCTTAATCTTTTGCCTAATAATAACCAGAAATAAATTTTATGAATTTTTGCACAGTTTTCGTTATATTGGCGTATACAGGGTGTTTCCGAACTTGGCGTCCAAATTTGTAGGGGTGATAGTTCGCATAATTTGAGACCGATTCGCAGATTTCATTTTTTGAAAATATTAAAAATAAAAATTAAAAATTTTAAACAGGTACGGTCCTGCACAGCGTTGGGATCGCCTCGACTCGCGCGCGCTACGATCGATTTCTCCGTAAGTTTGCTTAGAATCGACAAAATTGCAAATCGCATCTGTTTTTGAGTTGTAAATCCCGATGAGTAACCGATTAGGCGACTATAGCGCTACGCGCTCAGGGTAGGACCCGCTCTTAGATTTTTTTTATAATGGCTCTATTTTGTTTATTATAATTTTTTTTAGAAAAATTAAATCTGCCAATCGCTCTCAAATTTGGACGCCAAGTTCAGAAACACCCTGTATACTTTAAAAATCGGCAAAACACAGTTTTTCTGCTTTCAGTGTATTTTCAGTTGATGTTATTTGTTTTAACAAAAAGAGATGGATGTTACACACGACATGACCAGCAATTCCCGCAATTAAATTGATCAGGCGGTATGCGGGGCTCTTAACCTAGTAAACTCTATGTACGCAACTGGGTCCACTAAAAGTATGAAGGTATTTCGTTATAAAATCACCAATAATATTACTCCGATTACTTCCAACATCACATTCTAAGTATTGTGTTATCTCCGTTATTCTATAAAACTTTTATAAAAAGGCGGTAACGATGTGAAATCACATACTCGTTTGTATCAACAGTAACATGAAAAACATTAAATACGAAAAAAAGCAAATTCTCATTTCGTAAATGCATTTTTTCGATAAATCTCCCATTGTAAACGATACCGTACCTATGCCGGTAAACATATGCGTACGACGAGAGCAAAAAAAAACAACAGGAAAAATGCATGAGATGATAGTCTAAGATAAGAAGTGAAATATTTACAACCATGCATTTTACAGAACGGCAAGTCTGAAGTTGTAAATCGTTGGGGCCAACACTAGACTGTTCGCCTCAAGAAAGGTACGAATAAGAAATAAAGAAGGGAAAAATCGTTTATCAAAGTAATAGCGCAAACCAATTTTATGCATTTTATGCATCGTTGTTGCGTTTATTTATTTCAGAGCGAAATATATGGATAGATATCGATATTTATGATTAATTCAGCATATATTTTTGAAATACCTGCGTATTGGATTTTTACTTTAATGACGATTGGAAAGTGGGCCCAGACCCAAAATTTGCCCTCTAGGTTCATCTGTTTTACTGCGAATTTCTCTTATTTTAAACCTATTTAGCGTCTTACTTAAAACTTCTAATTCAAAACGATTGATTTCCGTAATTTAACCCGTTTGTAAGATTTTTCGAAATAGAATAGACATACGAAACTCGGTCCAACTTAATTTATATATAATTTTTTTGTGAAGCAATCCACGATGGCTCTAAACTGGACAGATTACGTGAGTTAGTTTTTAATTTTTCTCATTTTTTTAGTTTTTTTTTATTATTTTTCAATTTTGTTTTATTTTTTTTGCAATGCAATTCACAACCTAATAAGCACACGTACGTACTGGTTGATAACCAAACGTATAAGAAAGAGTTCAAATGTCGCTGAAAATAACGTTATTCACAACCACAAATTACATTTAAAATTGACGTATGTTTGTAATGTTTTATGTCACTATTAAGATAATATTAGAATCAAACGGTGAATTTTACATAGTCTTTAACATGAAAAAGAAGAAATATCGGTTGATTTTGAATTAAAAAATGTATTATAATTATACATAATATGGCAACGGTTTTATTTTCCCGTTTTCTTAACGTTACCATATTACGTATTTTCAAGTGATTCAATAAACGTTTATATGCCAACCAAATAATCTTTTATTACGTAATAATAACACGTACATTTTTAAATAACAATTGAACGTTTATTATTATGCAATAGTTAAACGTTGTAAAATAACTCTATTTAAACTTCCATCTAAAATCAAAGTAATTTATAATAAATAAGTTCAATATAATATTCAAATAGTATAGACTAAAGCAAATATATAAATATGATGATAAGGGAAATTCCCAGATAACGAAATTTTAAATTAAAATGTCAAAATTGAAGTTAGCAAAGCTGGACGGTTCAGAGTCTAGAATAATTTTATTGTAAAATTATCAAGGTTGTTGTTAATTGGATTTTTGAGGAGAATAGATTGTCATCAAATTTATTAGTTGTCAGATAGGAATTTTTAAAAGAAATCAGATGGATTATTGAATGTAGTAGTTGAAATTGGGTTATATTGAAGAGTAATATTGTTAAAGAAGTTATATGTTAAAGATTGGAAGATTTAAATAAACAAAAATATAAAAATAAAGGTAAAGAAAAGTTTTATTTAAATTTAAAGAAAAAGTATAGCAGTTAACAGAACCCAGAATTAATTAAAGTGAAAATAAGAGTAGCAGGAGATATTATACGAAAACAACGAAAGGAGAACAGAGGAACCAGGGCAGACAAAAGCAGGAGCAGGAACACAACACCCAAGGAAGAGAAATAGAAGATTTTTTTTATTCAATTGATTTTTAATTATTTTTTTTTTAATTTTTTTTTATATACAAATTTATAAATTTTTTTAGATTTTAACCCGCCCAGTTTTGAGATTTGGTAGTTTTTCGATATTTTGGAAATCCATATACTGGGTGTTTCCATATCAATGAATCTGCTTCTTATTGCAGATGGTGGAATGGATTGGATTGCTTAATCCAGAGGAGTTTATAAAAATAATAAATATCTTGACAAGACTTTTACAAAATTATATATTTGACAAAAAATACATCAATCAGAAATAACAAAACAACATAATATACAGTGTAATATTTTTGTTCTGATTTAAATATCTGCAGCCATAGATAATATCTGCAACACTTCCCCTAAAGAAAAACAAAAATATAAAATAACTTTACAACAATGCAACATCTTCTTAAATCATGCCAATACTTCTAAGGCACTTCTCGTGTTTTATTAATGGTAGACCTTTTGTCATAACATCAGCGGCCATCTCTGTGGTTGGCATGTATTTAATAATAAATTCTTCATTAGAAATACAGGTACGTATAAAATGATAACGTACATCGATGTGTTTTGTGCGATTGTGATTAGTAGGGGAAGTGAACTGTTTCCATGTGCGGCCATCACTAATACTTCGTTAGAAGTAGGTAGATCCTACCTTTGGTCTAGCTTAACACACTACAGTAAATATCTTCGGAAATATATATTCAACTTCTCTGGTATCAAAACACAACCGCCTGGGCCCATAACCTATTGCAGATGGTGGAATGGATTGGATTGCTTAATCCAGAGGAGTTTATAAAAATAATAAATATCTTGACAAGACTTTTACAAAATTATATATTTGACAAAAAATACATCAATCAGAAATAACAAAACAACATAATATACAGTGTAATATTTTTGTTCTGATTTAAATATCTGCAGCCATAGATAATATCTGCAACACTTTTTTTGTCTTGACTGAACTATCATTCATAAAGTTTCATTATATCATTCGTAGCGCTTACGACTTAGACAGTTGGAACAGTCTATTTTTCGGTGTGCCCTCTCTTAGAACGTTAAAAGGATTAAATACAATAACGTTTAATATACGACTTATATTTATTTTAAATTAACGTAAATATTATGCGTATATTTAACAAAATTATCGGCTTTTAGTTACATAACGTTTAAAAACAATATTAAAATATATTTGAGTAATTAATATTAAAACAACGTAGATATTTAGGATTCGTGGTAGATGCGCCCGTGGCATTTGCGCTTTCCACGAAAAGTGTGGCACTTGCGCTCGGGTATCTTTTTCTAGCATACCTGTTTTTTAAGAACGGTCAAGAGAGTGGCACTTGCGCTCGGGTATCTTTTTCTAGCATACCTGTTTTTTAAGAACGGTCAAGAGAGTGGCACTTGCGCCCAGTTTGTATCCGAGTAGGTAGAATAAATAAAAAAGCAAAATCAAGCCGGTAAGTAAACTTAAAATATTAAATAATGATAATGAAAATGTGTTTAAATACATTATACCTATTACTATTATATCTTTATAAAATATTTAAGGGTTTTTACCCTTAAACTCATTTAACAGATGTTACAATAGTTGTTTCCTGGATTTTATTTAAAATATATTACGAAGGTTGTATCCTTAATCTCATTGAACAGGTGTTGGTGTAAAGGTACTGTTTTTAAATAGATATAAGAGTTCCCCATTAATTTTGTTCATAATTTATTCGTAAAATCGCATCAAGACATTATTATAAAATCGAACACTGAAGTACTTACACGTTTATTAAAATTTATATTTAATTTTTACGAGGATTTTTGTTATTTCCGTGACATGACTGATGTAGCTGAAGTTACAGTTACTTCCACAAATAAACCTATGGCTCTTTATAATGCCCAGGCAGCACACATTAGTATAAGTAACGTATTTTATACGTAATACTCGTTTAATTTTGGTATTGGTTGATTCCGTATACGTTTACAGTTTACGATTATTATACATACCGTGTTTTAAACGATATATTATACGTTTTTTATATACATCCTATGGTATATAATTGTAAATTTTTCTACGTTTAAATATAGTTAACAATATACGACTATTTTTAGTTTGCGATGAACTATTTATATACAGGGGGCCTAAATATACGTTTAGGTCTATTTAAATTAAATTCGTATAAATTTACATTATATAACAATATGTTTTCTTCGTTTATAATTCCCGTTTAAATTTCGTCTTGGTTGATTTTTTAAACGTTTACCATCTACCATTTTTATACTTAAAATTTTTTAACAGATAAATTAAACGCTTCTGTTTGTTGATACTAGTTAATATACCTATTATTCTACGTTTAAATATAAGTCACCTTAAACGCATAATACCAGTTTACGATGAACTAGTAGACAGAAGTAAATAATATGTATATATTTAGGTTTATTTAAATTAAAAGCTTATAGATATATTTATTTACATTATATCCATATTTTTTTAATTATATTACCTGTTATATTTATAACAAATTCCCCATATACATGGAACTATTTTTAGATGGCGGATGGAGGATGACGTACTAGTGGTACGGTCTTTTCTCATTTCTACTCATGCGTATGTGTAGTATTATTGTTCAGTGTAGGGAATGGTTTGTGGGAGCAGGTTCATCGGTTCGTCCATTTTCATTTGTGTACACGTTTTGTTGCTTTGGCGTCCTGGCTTTTACGATATTGATTAAAAGCATAGGTAAGTTTCTATTAATGTTTTAATTTAGCTACTCCTTTAACAGTTGTTGCATTTTACAACAACTACTGTTTTATAGGTACGTACAGTATGTTAAATGCTTATAGAAACTTCAAAACAACCTTACTTTTATTTTTTTATTTTTATACGTATTTTTTAGGTTACCTAGTTATTCCAAGCATACTTATTTTCCTTTTTTTTTTTGGTCAGTTGTTTTTTATTTAATAAAATGTCTAAAATAACCCTGTCTCTGCGTCATCTACGTAGAAAAATAGCGCAAAATGTTCAAGATGCTTTAAAGTCAAATCAATTTTTTTTTATTTCCAATGAATATAACATTAATAAAGCTTCGGACATTAATATATTATCATCTGATTCTATTATTTATAATAATTTCCAAGAAAATAGTACAAATTTAACTTCGGAGCTTTTAGAAAATATTTTACCTGAAATTGGGTTACATTTTGGTTATAGGAATGGTGGTGAACCAAGCGACTTAACCGACCGAACGATTAGGTGTGCCATGCAAGATTAGCTTAAGTTAGTTAAGGCCCGTCTAGGACACAACACATCCAAAGTGTTAAGCTAAGATTTTTATTTTCATATATATATTTTGTTAGTTAAAGAAAAGTTTCGTTTAGTTTGTTATTCAGTATTTTAATGTTTATTTTTTTGTATTTATTTATTTTTTAGTATTTTGTTGTTTATTTTTTTAATTAAATATTGTTCTGTACATATAACAAGTGATCAAAAAATTTTTCTAAATATTTGGGCCAATTACAACCAAAATAGAAACACGAGTAATGCCTATTTCTGGTGTATACACACCTGCTATGGATAAAATCCAAACTATCATTTAAGAAATATTAACATTTTTCCATGGCCTCTTTTAAAAATTTTGTTTTGATAACTTTATTTAATTTGTGTTTGAAATACGCATTTTACACATTAATAAAAATCATACAAATATATCTAATATAGACGTATAATAAAACAGGATAATTAAAGGTAGATAAAGTAGTAATGTTAGACGTATAAAAAATAAAAAAAATATACGTTTATAGGGCGAACATTTTCACATATATATTGGGTAGCATATCAACAGTATCCATACGTATATTGTAGTACATAAATAAACGTATTTTATACCAAAGTGAATTCGTATAAATATACTACAACTATAAATCTAATATAGACGTATAGTAAAAACGTTTAATTATAAGTCGATAAATTCTTAGTAATCGACGTTTATAAGGCGGACATTTTCACGAATATATTTGGTAGTACATCAACCGTATTCATACGTATGGTAGTACCTAAAAAAATACGTAATTTATACTAAAGTGTGCTGCCTGGGTGGCTATCAATATAGGCTAAAAAAGAAAACAAAGTTAAACCTACGTGGTTATGCATAAAAGAAAAAAGTGCACAATGTAGAGGTTCCTTAATAACAACTTTGGAAAATATTGTCATTTCAACATCAGGTATGTACATTATAATATACATTCAACAAAATAGTTAATTACTTGTTGTTTATTTAATATTATGTCAGGTGCAACGCAACCTATCCCTATATCAATTATTCTTCTAATTAAAAAAAAAATAAACCGGAAAAAATACTAAAATGAAAGTTGGATAACTAGTTTTTTTAGAAAATCTTATAGATTATTTTCATCTTAATTTAATATACTCTAATCTGTACAATATTTTGTTTCTTTTTTCCATCTCAATTATTGTACTTTTAAAAAAGTTATTAGTGACAGCATTCTCTATAATTTCTGTGTTTTGACATAATTTTCCTAAAATGGTCAGTATTCGAGAAATTTTGGGGAAAAGTGGAAAATTCTCCTCTATTACTTTTATCCCCTCATTTTGTATCGGGCTAGTTATAGCTCATCTTCAAGTCACAGTTTCTGGTTGAAAGCTGTTAAGCGGCCGTATCTCAAAATATCATGTAGGAGAATAAAAAAAAAATATATTTCAAGTGGGACACCTCAATTATAATGTCATTCTTATCCCCTACTTCACTATAACCGATAAAATTTAATTAGGGAAAGTACCAGGTATAACACATTAACGAAAAGGTTATTTTGCGCTACTTTTAATTTTAGCTCCCAATAGCATGATAATTGTTACGTCTTGTATTGTGTGACACTTCATTTGAAAGCTGATTTTTTTAGTAATAATGCACCACATAACATTAAACTAAATATCTTCATATTGCAACTACTGTTTTATGCATTTCTTAAAAAATACTCGCATGCCTGTTCTTTCACACCGACTCTGTGATAATCTCTAAGCTTAGTCTTAAATAGATGAGTAATACGGGTGAGTTCTTGATATTTGACAACTTTCATAATTTTTAAACCCACTTTATTAGTTATGAGCTCATTCGTTTTTACCTCTCTATTTTAGACCATACCTGATGATAAGGATCTGATCCCCTCGAAACCGGTCGTATTAAATTACTCTTGTGAGATCTTAAGGACCACCCTTGTTTTATTTACCTCTTTTTTGAACATATAACTCACACATGGCTACTACCTTCAACTTTAATTATTAAAATATAGTTAATTAACTAATATTAAATCATTTATTTTTAGGTAAAAATGTAAACCAGACGTTTAATTTTCCGATACATTAACGGTTTTATTACGACTTACATATAAGTTAAACTAACGTTACTATTAAACGTACATTAAACAAAATTTTCAACTCTCGGTAGAACCATAATTACATAACAACGTTCTAAAATGATATTAAAATATACTTAAATAAATAATATTAAAATAACGTAGATATTTGATTTACATTATTAACCAAACGTTAAAAGGTACGAATACACGAACGTTGTCTATAGGACATGTATTTAATTTAAACTAACGTTAATAATATACGTATATTTAACCAAACTATTAACTTTTAGTTACATAAAAACGTTTAAAAATAATATTAAAATATAGTAAATTAATTAATATTGAAATAACGTATATTTTTAGTTTAAAAATAAATCAAACGTTTAAATATTTTGATACAACAACGGTTTCAATACAATTTTTATGTACTTTAAAATAATGTTAATAAGATACGTATTAATTGCAAAAAAAAATAAAATAATAAGTTTAAATATTCAGTTAAAAATAGCTAAAAAAAATACATTAGAAAGTAGTATTTTTATACGTATGATTTTTCAACTAAAAGTTTAACGGTAAATTTTCAACCAATAAGGTTTTTTATACCGTACGTTATATTTACGTTGAAAAACCGAGTGTGCGCTCATCGGGAATAAGTCTAGGCCGTATCATAGATAAATTAATAAACAAGATAAATCGTTTAAATGCACGGCACTGATAACAAGTTTTTAGGTGTTTAGTTCCTCAGCATACTACTTGGAGCAACAATCGCAATAAGATGAAAGCGATGTTGCCAGCAGTTTTCATAAACTTTCATGAGATTAGAATTATTTAAACACATTATGTTGTTTTTTTGTCAAGCTCGATACCATCCATACAATGGCATACTATTGCATACTATTTATTGATGGGATATTTTAAAAAGAGGTTTGAAAACCTTGCAAAAATGAAAGGAAGGCGAAATGGGCAAATTACAACAATATAAGTAAATAAAAGTTATTTTATGATTCTAATATCACAAAACATGCAATTTGAAAAAATAATAATAAATACGGGGTGTCAAGATATTGAAATTTGCGCGGTTAAGGTAAATCATGGGTTAGTAAATATAGTTTCAGTATATAAGCAACCGCGAGCTGCTGTCAAACGGAAAGACTGGTGCAATATTTTTAGACAATTTTCAAATAAGACGATTGTGTGCGGCGATTTCAACAGTCATCATGCACTATGGGGAAGTTATGATAATAACGCTCAAGGTAATGAGTTAGTAGAAGCTTTGGATGACCATGACTTGATTGTAATAAACGATGGTACTCCCACCCGCATTTCACTGCCCGGACAAAATCCGTCAGCAGTGGACCTTACAATCCCTTTCACCTTCTCTAGTTGATAAACTTACTTGGAGGGTAAATTCGGATTCTATGGGTTCGGATCATTTTCCGATAATTATCTCTGAAATTAGCGCATTTACCCATAAAATTTTACCATCTTCTAAATGGAATGATTCTCGAGTAGATTGGATAGTATTTGAAACTATCTTGGATAATTCGGCTAGGAATATTGACTTTAATTCAAAAACATCTGCAGAAAAATACGAAATATTTGTAAACAGCTTCACTGAAGCAGCACAGATAACTATGGGTATTAAAAAGCCTTTTCTACCAAATACCAAAAAGTCATATTGGTGGGATAACGAGTGTACAGATATGGCAAGACTCCGAAAAAACGCTTTAAAAACATACGTTTTAAACGCGAATGTAGATAATTACTTGAAGTATAAAAACATTGCCGCGGCAACGAAGAGACTTTTTAAACAAAAGCAACGAAACAGCTGGAAGCTGTACGTAACGAAATTAAATAAAAATTCTTTAATATCTGAAATATGGAAAACTGTTAGGTCCATTAGTAATAAAAACTACTCACAAAATAAACCTCAAATCTCAGATGAAACAATAAATGAAATTCTAGAGTATTATGCACCTCCAACTGTTTCACGCGAACTCGACAAAAATTTTGAACAAACTTTAACACAAACTGATTCAATTGCAGAATTTTTTACTTTTGAGGAATTGGAAGTTTCACTAAAAAAATCAAAAAACACTTGTCCGTGCCTAGATGGCTTTACTTATAAAATGTTACACAGCCTTCCACAGTCGTTTAAAACTATATTATTAGATATATTTAATGCTTGGTGGATTCATCATAATATAATTAATGAACTTAAACAAATTGTTATCACTTTAATCCACAAAACTGGTAAAAATCCTACACTGCCTTCTTCATACCGACCAATTTCGCTGATGTCATGCATTTGAAAGAATGATCAAACTTCGATTAGAATTCTTTATGGAAAAAAAATATATCTTACCAAAAGCACAATTTGGTTATAGGAGGGGATCAGGACCATCAGATGCATTAGCTCACTTGATAACAGACATTCAACTAAGCTTCTCAAAGAATGAATATCTAACATGTTTATTCTTAGATATAAAAGGGGTATATGATTCTGTGGACTTGGAAATTCTATATCAAAAAATGATTAAGTCTGGATTATGCAAGAAGGCAGCCTACAGTATAGTACAAATTTTTGATGGTAGAAATATTTATGTTCGAAACCACTATAACGAATTGTATGGTCCTAGATTAGTGTATAACAGTATTCCGCAAGGATCAATACTTAGTCCAATCCTCTTTAATTTATACACGACAGAATTGCATAACTTATTTGAGAAAAATGTTAAAATAGTACAATACGCAGATGATATATGTATATATGTCAGCCATAAGAAATATAGCCAATGTCTTAATGATCTACATAGAATTCTTCGAAAAGGTAAAAACTGGTTATTGGAAATGGGTTTTACAATGTCTCCAGAAAAATCAGCAGTAATGTGTTTTACTAGACATCGAGTCAACCTAGACAGACATATTGATTTTGATGGAGTTATTATTCCCATAGTCAACCAATATAAATATCTAGGTATGGTTTTGGACCCGAAATTGCTTTGGGCACAGCATATTGAATATGTAAAAGGTCGCTCTGAGAAGGGCCTCAGTATTCTAAAGAGTGTATGTGGGAAAGCATGGGGAGCAATACCGAGTATAGCATTATTATTCTATAGATCTTACATTAGGTCTATAATTGATTATGGCTGCATATACTACGGCTCAGCTGCAAACACGCATCTAAAAAAAATTGACAGAATTCAGTATAAAGCTATTAGAATATGTACAGGTACATTCAGGTCATCTCCAACGGATGCAATTCTGGCGGAGGCTAACGAACCACCATTACGCTTAAGACGAGAATATCTTGCTAAAAAATATATTACTAAGCTGAGAACATACAATCCGTCATTAACATTTAACATATGTAATTTAACCACAGAGGACTTGTTCAATCCATACTGGCAAAAGAAAAATTCGCCACCCCTGACAACTGTCTTCTTGCAAACAGAACAAATAAAAACTAAAATTATCGAAGAAAATATTTTGCCAGGATTTAATTATTGTTATAAATTCGTTACTTTCAAACCCACTGTCATATACCCTACTTATACAGATCTTCCTTCCTATAACCAAAACGTCATTAACAATATTATAAATCAATTAGACAGTAAACTAATAATATATACGGATGGAAGTAAAAATAAACACGAAGTTGGCAGTGCCTTTTACGTATCAAACAAAAATTTAATTAAACAGTATCGATTGTCGAAGATGTGTAGCATTTATACGGCAGAAGCGGTTGCCATTGAAAAAAGTTTATGTTGGTGCACCGACAATGACATACAGAAAGCTATCATAATCTCGGACTCCAAGTCGGTATTACAGCGGATTTAAAACCAAGATCTGACATATCTCAAAGATAGTATTATCTGAGAAATCAAATACTTACTGTATCAACTATCTCGCGAAGGGCATCATGTTAACTTTATCTGGGTTAAGGGACATTCGGGGATACAAGGCAATGAAAAGGTGGATTTAGCTGCTAAAGAAGCCAGAATATCAGATAACTATATACAGACTCCAACATACCAAGACCTCAGCAACTTTTATAAAAACAAAATGTTCGAACAATGAATGTTATGGTGGAAAAAAGTAGCCTCTAATTCCAAAAACCCCTATTTTTTGCACCACGAAGAACTCCCAAAAAAAGTAGCACATATTTTCGAATACAAAGGTAACAAACACTATAGCAGCACAATTTCTAGAATGAAAATCAATCACGGTTGTTTTCCAGCTCATCTGAATAAAATAGGTATATCAGAAACCCCATACTGTGAAGCGGATGGGGAAACTGTAGATCTAAATCATATATTTTTTCAATGTGGCAAATATAATAATAACAAACTATTATTTAATTTAAATAAATTTAATATCAATCCACCTCTCAATATTACTACTTTACTCGCAACTTTTAATAAAAATATTTATGATATAATATTAGAATTTGTCAATGACAATAATATCATGATCTAGATTATTACTTGTATCATACCCACATGATAATCTAATAAAAAAAAATACCGTTTTGAGTGTGTGGCAAATGGATTACAGTCGATGCCAAAAAAAAAGAAGGAAAAAAAAAAGAAGGATGATGTAAGTTCGCATAGGTAGATTAGTTATTTTTAGGTCAAGAAGATTTATAAGTGATGATTTGATGTAATTAGTAAGTATTAACAATTTAATTTAATATTAGGTGTTAGATTTGTTTAAGGACTTTGTTTATCATTGTTTTCTTAGCCTTAACACGAAATATAAGTAATTTCATTTTGAATCTATTTTCAATTCTTTTTTTCATATATATTTGTAACAATATCAAAATATGTCTAACCCGGGTGAAGCATCGAAGGGTAAAGCTAAGTATTCTTGTTCATCTCCTAATTGTTTAAATAAGTATTCTAATATTCAGCAAGCTGGTTATTCAAATAAAACCTTTTTTCATTCCTTCTCATGTTAAAATTCGAGAGAACTGGTTTAAGAATTTAAATTTAACTTTTGATAATAAAACTCGCTATCTTTGTGAAGATCATTTTTTTGCCAGTCTTTTAGCAAAATTGCCATAAAACGTAAACGACTAATTGTAAATGCTGTACCAATTTTATTAGATGTTAGTACACCCAGTTCAACTATACCGAACTATATTCAACCGGAGAGTCATATTTTAGAACATGTTGAGGCTGAAGCACATACACAGCAACATAAGAAAGATTTGCTAATCCACAACGACAAACAAGAGATGAGTTGCAAACGTAAATTTAGTATTAGTGATAAACAATTTGGACAACCCTCAAAACGGAGAAAAACTGTTTTGCAACAAATAAATGAAAGTAGAGTCAAAAATTTAACTCCTAAAGAGAAAAAGCTTTATTTTATTAATAGAGAACAAAATATTAGAATTTGTAAGCTAAAGAAAGCTCTTAGTGTTTCTGAAAATAAAATCAAGAGGGCCTTTGAATTATCCAAAACTGCGTTGTTTTCAGATTTTAATAATAATTTAGATACAGTTGGAATGAAATTCTTTAAAAGTAGCTTAGAAAATAGTCGAAAAAAAAAAACTCTCTTGGACCACTCAGAATAAAATTTATTCTTAAGCATTCTATAAAAATGGTCCAAGAGCATAGCATGTTTTAAGAAAAATTCATTTCGTTGCCTAGTAAATCTACTATCCAACAAATTTTAGGTGATTTACCTTTTGAAACAGACATAATTGTTTCAGTGTTCTCCAGATTTAAAGAAATTGTTAGTAAAATGTTAGAAATTGATAGAAATTGTATTTTAATGTTTGATGAAATAGCTTTAACTAAAAAACTTACTTTCGATTCAGTTAATGACAAACTTTTTGGATATGTTGACTTGGGAAAAAAATTAGGTAGACGCCCAGAAGCATCTGATCATGCTTTAGTATTTATGATACACGGTTTAAGAAAGGTTTGGAAACAACTTATAGCATATTATTTTACACATCATGCTATAAATAGTAAAGATCTTACTGAGTTGATTAAAGAGGTTATTACGGGTCTTCAAAATATTAAAGGTTTTAGTAACTGTTTGTGATTTGATGGGGGAAAACAGGGTAGCTTTAAGATCACTGTGAACAAAGGGTGGGACTGTAACAAATTTAATGCCACATTTCTTTTTAATTAGACAGAAAATAATAACTTTTTTTGACACTTGTCATTATTAGATAATTTAGAGATATTTTTAGTTAGTAAGGAAACAAAGCCTTTAAATGTGCATAAGTACCATGAAATGTTCACTTTAAAATATTAATAAAACAAGCAAATTATCTTTGTCTGACAATGAATTTGATTCCCAAGCCACAACTTATGTTACTGGGTTTGTTGTGAAAAAAATAAAAAATGTCGAATGTGAAATTTGCAGAACCAATTTTTTGGCAGATGCATTAGAAACTCGACATATGTTTACCATCTTTAAAGAAAATGATGATAAACAAAGGTTAACTGAAAATGTTGTAATATTTCTTACTGATGTGTATGATATTATCTATACAGCTCTGAAAGAATATGGACATGTTTGTTGTATTAAAGCAAAACTTAAATCATATTTAATGTCTATTCTCTCTTTTGATTGGTTTTCTTGTTAAACTCACCGGTCCAAAATTCTCTCAGATTTATTGGATATATGTATACCTTTAATCATTCGTAAATATTACAATGAATTAAGTAACGATTACAAAATTAATAAAAAACTGAAAAACAAAAAATAAAAAATTGATGCCTTTTCTTTCAGAATGTCATGTACCTGATTTTATTTATTTTTTTATAGAATTTATTTTAATTTTATTTGTTTTAGAAAGGCATCACAAAAAAAATTTGAAAAACTAAAAATACAAAAAAAAACAGAAAAATAAAAAAAAACAAAAAAAATTAAAAACTACAGAAAAAAATTAAAAATACAAATAAATAAGAAAAAAATCTAATCTAGTCAATAAGTTTCACTTGTTCCTCCTCTTAGATTAAAACCTTACCTTGGTGAGAGGGCTTGCGAACTTTAATGATGATTACAGAGTTTAAAGGATATCCTTTTGTTGTCTGTCAAAAATGAAAAGTAATTTTTTAACTCTAATTTGTTATATCAACTAGAACAGATTTGTTTAACAGTTAAAATAAAATTCAAATTAACTATTGAACTATGAGAAATAATTTTTGTTTATAAACTAATTAAAATTAACTTGTACTCATAAGAATTGGCAACATTTTGATAAGAGAAATTGTTCAATAAGGTATGTACACTTTTTTTTTGTTTTTATAGAAAACGCCCTGAGAAAACACCTAACATCTGCATCGAAAATTGGTCCATTTTCCAAGAATAAGAGGAGATTACTATTAATTTCACTAACAATTATTGTTATGTAATATCGAGTACATGTTATGTATGTAATAAACGTTTAAATGCACCTTACTTGTATTAAATGATTAAACTATACCTGTGTTTCAAGTATTTTAGTATAAATATTTCTTTATTTATATTTTTTTGGAGTTTTATTACTTTAAAAAACTAATATTTATCTCAAATACAATATTTTAATTTAAATATTAGTTTTTTTGAGTAATGAATTCCGAAAAAATGTAAATAAATAATAAAGTACATTTGAATGAACCGCGGGAAAACTAGACACTCTTCTTTTTATTATCTTCTTCTGTGCTGCCTTTAACTGTCAAGCCAATTGTGTAATGTGCGATGGTGACTCCAAATAGTATGCTGAGCAACTAAACGTGGTACCAGTGCCGTGCATGTAAACGATTTATCTTACATAATTTATCTATGGGCCGTACAGATAAGAAAAATTATTTATTCTCCTACCTGCTTACGAATCCTTTGGATTGACAGCCATTGGGTCCAGATTTGTACTGTCTGTTCAAAAGGGGGAAGTATCAACCTGAAATGACGACGGGAATAAAGTTTGATCCCAAGGGTGAAAAAGAGTCCCAACAAATTAAACAAATCAAAGTTTCGATATAGTGAGATTAAATTTAGGAACATTAAAATCAAATTGTCTAAAGTTTTTAAAAATGATTTAAAATTCTATTAAAAAAATCAATTAAAAAAAGTGTTTTTACTAAAAATGTGCAATCATTTTATACATATTAAAAATTATAATAACACGAATTTGAAAATAACCTTCTAATTCAATGAAAATTTTAAATAAATTATTTACCATTCGTTTGTACTAAAAACTTCCTGTAGCAAACCCTTTGGTTAATAATGAGTGTTCTTGCTCTTGGTTGTGTTTTATGCTTGTAAAAAAAGTTGCTTTTAACCATAGACTAGGGTGGGTAAAGCTGCAATAATTTTAAATGATAATTGTGAAATAATATTCTAAAATTTTACCATTAACATTTAATTTCAGTTTAGGTTCAGTCTCCATGATTCGTGCCCAAATGTCACCAATCAAATTCTCTTTCTTAAAATGAACACTGCATATTTTCGCAATTTTAACATTGATATGATAAATACTTTCTTAAATAACGTTACACCCATATTTTTTATAAAAGGTCGCTTTTTGGGAAAGGCAAAAACGATATTTTTTTGTCTGATGATATTTGAAGGGTACAGGGGAAAAAACCCGTCAGTCAATTTTTTAAGGAAACGGAATAATGGTGCCATCAAGCGGTTGCTAAAATGTACTATTTGAATTGCCTATCATCATTTATTCAAAACCCCGTAAGTCTGTTGAATTATATGTTTGAAAATAGGCGGTACTAGGGAAAAATCCCGTCAGTCAGTGCGCGTGTATGGAAAAACCCCGTGAGTCAATAATAACGGCACTTCTAGCGGCCAGCTTTGCAAGCCTGTTACCTCTCTCATTTATCGTTTTGTCCTCGATCGTTAAGTGTGTTTCAAAACTATGGAAAGTGACTACTCGGATAATGGCAGTGAAGGCGATGGATTCTTCAGTATACCCACAAGTAAGAAGCGGAAAAAAACTGGTAGAGCCAAGGATTTTATGAAACGTTTACGAGCCGGTACTCACGAGCTTGGCCCGGATTGTTTTTGCAAACAGCTTAAATTGACAAGGGGGGTAGCCATGTGTGAGTTGAGGTAATTTTAAGGTGAAGATTTAGAAAAAGTCCTTTATATCTCACAAGGAAAGTTAATGTTTAATTATTCAGTAAAAGATTGAGTGCGACCGGTTTCGAAGTATCATCACTTCATCTCCAGGCTCGCCTAGTGGAAAGGAGAATATGTGGTGTAAGGTGTGTTAACTTTGAGCTAACGATACATAAAATAGTAAAAAAGAAAACTCACCATACTCTCCATCCACTAGGGAATACTACAAACAAGTTTCATCAAATGTGGGGGATGAAATAAATTGTAAAATAAACAATATTACAAGTTATATAAAAGTTAAAAATATTTGAAAAACAAATATTAGTCAGTTTAAATAGTTAAAAATTTAAAATGTTCAAGACTATACAGAGCAAGACACATACATTAAACAGATTAAAAAAGAAGGCTTATTTTAAATACATTGTTGTTTTTTAAAAAATAATTAGTAGTGTTACTTAACCTAACATTTTTGAAAGGAGACCTGTCAAGTTAAGGCCTCTACAGGTGGTGGTAAGTAATAACAAAAAATTCTTGGATAAACTTATGACAGGGTATAGGTAATAAGATGCAAACTATGAGTGAAGAAATATTTATTATTTATTATATAAGATTTGGGCCATGAATCACCAATTACCAAGTGTATGTGATGTTGTAGGATAAAAAAGAAAGAAGAAGAAATGACTGGGTTAACTGTTGTGAAGCAACTGGAAGATAAAAGAAGAAAAGAAAAAATGACAGAATATGAATATCACATAACCTAATCTTTAAACATGCTCGTTGGTTTTTTGTGGGAAAAAATTACTTACTGAAATGTACCCCTTACAAGAAAATATGTGAATAGAAATAAAGGGGGAGGTTAAAAAGGAAGTTAAAATGATAAATTTAGGTTAGTGTTGAGAAAACTGGAGGAGTTTCTGACATTATCTGGGCATTTAAGCAACCAACAGGATTTAATTTTAAATTTCTCAATATCTCGAGGCTTTCGAAGCTATTAAGAGTAAATCTATGGTAGGAACTATGTAGGATTTCGAAACCTTCAGTTGAATCGAAGTCGTGATTTGAGTCTAGTAGGTGGTTGGCAAAATTTGAAAATCCTGTTGTATTTTGGTTAAGACAAGGCAAATGTTCTTTTAAACGGATCTTGAAATTTCGAAATGTGCGTCCCACATAGAAAGAATGGCAAGATTTACAAGTTAATTTTTAAATTCCAGATAAGTCAAAGGGATCTAATTTATCTTTATTATGAACAAATAACTTATGTAATGAGGAGAGGGTTTTGAAAGATACTTTAAAGTGGTCTTTAAGTAAGCTTGCCACTTTATAGGATGCTTTTCCAATAAAGGTAAGAGAAATGTATTTCTTACTGGTAGTTAGTTCATGTACCATATTAGGATTGTTAATATAAACTAAGTTTTGTTGAATTTTATTTTGTTTATGTGTTAGCATTTTATCAATAATATTTAGTTCAAAGTTGTGATCTATAGCAATAGTTTTAATTATATTTATTTCCTTATTAAAGTTTTCCGTAGCTAGAGGAACGTTTAATAGCCTCTCTAAGTAGCAATTAAAGGCAGCCAATTTATGTGTTGCTGGATGGTTAGAGGTATTGTCTATAACTGTGCCTGTATGTGTTGGCTTTCTATAGATGTCAAAGTTGAACTTGTTATTATTGTGTGAGATTTTAAGATCTAAGAAGTTAATAGATTTGTTTATTTCAATTTCTAATGTGAATTTAATATTATAATGTAAGTCATTAATATAAGTCAAGAAGTCATTTAATGAGTCTAAGTTACCTGACCACAAAATCTTAAATGCTTTCAAAATGTTCCAGAAGAGGATCGTAAATGAATTATTCGGGAATTCAATTTGCTGGGAGACAAAGCTAAACAAAACGCTTATTTGGGTGGCCTCATCACTTTATTACCGGTGAAGCAAAGACGACCAAGAAATGCTGACCCTAGACATAACGCTGCTTCATTTTCATATAGAGTTTGTGGGATAAAAGACAATGTTTCATGTGATGTTCAGGTATGCTTAAAAGCATTCATGTCGCTACATGGTATCACTGAAGATAAAGTTAGGTACATAAGAGGGGGTTACCTTGCTACTGGAACATCTCCTTATGACCGTCGTGGAAAACATTCCAATAGACCCCACAAACTTTCACATGAGGCCATGGAAAAAGTAATCAGCTTCTTGAAATCTCTTAAAGGAAGAAAATCGCATTATTCATTGAAAGATACCTAAAAAATATACCTACCTGCTGAGTTAAATATTTCAAAGCTACACACCATGTATTTATCTCACAATCCAGAACATAAACTGTCCTATGAATCATTTCGAGGGATTTTTGAGAGCAACTTTAATTTTTCATTTGGCTACCCACTTAAGGACACGTGCATTTTATGCGATTCGCTTAAAGCACAGGTTTCAGCGCTTGAGGAAAAACTTAAATCCGACCTTGCTATTAACCTGGAAGAGACAAGAAAAAATCTGCTAGTAAAACTGAAGGAGAGAGACGTACATCAAAAGAGGGGTGAGCGTTTCTATAAATGAAAAAAGGATACCGCAAACGTTCCATGAAATCTTCAACGATGGAAGTCATCGCGATGAACTTTCAAAAAAATTTACCATGCCCCAATATCACCACTAATGATGTGTACTACCGACGCCAACTGAACTTCATTAGTTTCAACGTT
>OV651819.1:67752953-67779832 GCA_927349885.1 Psylliodes chrysocephalus | reverse complement strand
CTAAGTATAAGATCAGAGTTAATACATAAAGTAGCCTTCTCTGTACATTTATTTTGCAATAATATGCAGAGTTTACACAAAATAGTATATTTCTTGACCAAGTTTTGCGAAATTTACACATTAACTAGCATTTTTCGCGGTGCAATTAGCCAAATTTGCAGTTTACAAGTATATAAGATCAGAGTGAACACATAAAGAAGCCTTCTCTGTATATTTATTTGGCTTAAATGCAGAATTTACACATAAAATAGTATCTTCTCAAAGTATCATTTTTTGAGTTGCAGTTTATGAGTATAAGATCAGAGTGAACACATAAAAACATTACTCTCTACCTGTGCTCTGAAATTCTTCATTTTTTTTTTCAATTTATCGTATTTCTGAGACGATTCGCGTTTTCGATAGTATTTACTTATGTTTTTATAATATCTGGAATGTAGTCGGTCTAAACAATGTAAATTACGCGACACAAAAATTGGTAATGAGTAATTTAGGCAGGCAGCGATAGAGAATAACATAAAATTTTAAATCTGAACATGTGGGTCAGCGGCATAACAGGTATACTACATGGTTATCCTTATTTCCACTAACAAGGATGTGAAGCATAATTAAAAAATATTTAACATGCATAGATTTACAATATTTAATCCATAATAGACTGTAAGTGTAGTATTCTTTTTAATAAATAATTTAGCGTAATTAACATTGTTTAAATTTATTTATCAGAACATGAAAGTGCAATTAATATTCATACAACCCTCATGTGAAGATTTAAAATTTTCCGCTGGTTTGATATCGATGAAAGCGCCACATAGTGAGTCAGATGTTACCTGCGTTCGAGCTGGACGTTGTTAAGTACTTGCTTTTTACAAACGTTTCCTATATTTATGTACCTTATCTCTAATCCTGATATTTAATAAAATAATTTTCAATTTCCAGGACCGACCTGGAAAACAAATTTACAAGTCTTGAAAACCAACAATACGTCATTATTTTAATTTTGAATCAGTGTATACTTTTAATTATTACTTATTTCGTATGTTAGTGATAACCTACATGATATAACCGGTAAAAAAGCATATATTTCAAAGAATAACAAGTAAAAAAGCGAACAGTCTACCTAGAATATTTTATAAAATGAACCACAAAGAGATCGTTTAGATTGAATGGCCAAGAAGTATAACGCAACCGTTCCCTTAAGCCACCCTAATGCAAGGAACTGAATGCACATACTTTTCAACGTGCAACCCTATGATTTGCATCATTTTCACGCTTTTCCTTAACTCCACTTCGTCACATTCTCGTCTTATTCAAGTGGCATTCACCAGTTCAGATTATTATTAATAGACACGTACAGGATGCAAAGCGATGCTAGTCCTTCGTCCTTTCGGATATTCCTGTCTGTCTGGATTCGATGGAAATGAATGAGTGGACCACTGAAGGCTGTATTGAAGGAGTTTTCCAATGCTTCAGATGCAACTCAAAGGGTGTTTATTGAAGTATTTGCTTTGGAATAAAATTACTGTGTTTCCTGTAATTCAGGATATGTCTTACTTGGGATTTCAAATCGTTTGATACATTTGATTAAGCGATAATTTACAATTTATAAAATACGCCTAAATGGGTCTTGTTAAGAAAAATAATTTTAAAATACCCAGCATGAGTAATACTGTATGTTTAAATTAAAACCGGGATTTATCGGATAAACCAAGAACTTCAACATAAGTTACGAGTTATTTATTGTTTCGGCCTTTACTTGATGAAAATCCATTTAATTTTGAAAGAGTAAAACCAAATTTGGTAGATTTTCACACTTTTATTTTAAAAATAAAAATTTTTAAAAAAAATTTTTAAAAAAAAACCACTAACATGACATATGTTTCGAAGTACAACTTCTTTTTCAAAAGCTCAAAAGAGTTAAATGAGGTCAATACACGAATAAATAACCGCAATTATAAGACAAATAGATTAAATTAATACATATTATTAATATGCGAGAAAAGGTTCAAATAAAATAAGTAATGTCGAACTGACAAGTGTACTGAAAGTGAATAAAAATAAAAATAAAAGTATATTAATATTTATGTTTACTAACAACAAATACAAAAAACGTACATGGTTATATAGTAAGAATCAACAAAACAATAATTTAATGTATTTTAAATAAGTATCACCCTGTGTATTAAAAAGGTGGCAAACCTTAATAATAATTTTTGAAAATAGTTTAGTATATCAATGCTGTAAACTTCATGCTGTATACTTCAGGCTCTCAAAGCGAGAAGTAAATATAAGTGTAGATGTAAGAAGCTTGGTTACGGGGGGATGTTCAAAAGGAGGGATGACTGTGTAACATAGTATTTGACAACAGGGAATGCGAAAGAATGCAAGTAGCTCTAAATATCATAGAACAGTGGTGCTAGGACGATTCACTGTCTATCAATCCCAAGAAGACGGAAATGGTCCCCTTCACAAGGAAAATTATGAAAATGAAAGTAAACTGCCAGAACTCCTAAACACAAAACTAAACATTAAGAGAAGTGAACACCTAGAAAGTAGAATAAAAAAGCATACATTGCTTATGAACAATGCCGTTGAACCGTGGGGCGCTTCTGGGGTCTGTCTCCCAGAGCCGTCTCATGGGCTTACACGGCCATCATAAGACCTATGTTAACATACGGTGCAGTTGTCTGGGTACCGAAAACCCAAGCATTGACAGCTATCCGCAAAATAGAACAAATGTAAAGAAGAGAATTACTCAATATAAAAGGAGCCAATAAAATCACACCTACCAGAGCCATGGAAGTGATTCCTCGTGTCACTCCTCTTGATATTATTTACATTATGGAGATTGCTCTGATAAGAATGATATGTTTCTGTATAGTTGACATAGAACCTGATGTAGGATCTGATGAGGCAAGACGTCGCTTTTAGCAGGAGGCGCTTCACACTGCTTCAAGGTAACATAAACATCCCCCGATATATACTCGTATGTTCTCTAAGCCGTATAAAGTTATAACAGAACAAATAAAAGAGCAAGAAGTGGCAAGTATGATTCATGTCTATACCACCGGTTCTAAAACAAAAGAAGGATCAGCATGTGGAATATACTCCAGATCGTTAAACCTACACGTAAAATGAGCTGTGAACAATAGTGCCAGTGCAGTTCAAACCAAGCACTCGGGGATTCTCATAGCAGCAAAAGAAATCATCAGAAATAATATCACTGAAAAGAATATATTCATCTGTACAGATATCTGACTAGCACTACTCACTCTGAACAAACCACGAATTTATTCAGAGTTAGTTTTAAATTGTCACAAAGTGTTGTCCGAAGTATCTATCAATCATATGGTAAACTTAATATGAATCAAAATCACTAGCCAAGAAGGTAGCCAACCAAATACTTCTTGGACCTGGAAATTCTATGGGACTGGCAACATCGGTACTAACAAATCTAAATAAAAAACATTACCTCATAAAATGCAAGGAAATATGGGATTAAACAAGAAGCTGTAGGGAGCTTTTAAGTTATTCAGATAACACTACAGCATACAAATATTTGACCGTAACTAGCCAGAATCTACGCCTCATTACAGTCATTCTGAATGGTTATTGCCAAGTACGGAAGCATCTTAATATTACGGGGCTGTCAGAATCCGCGCTCTGCGGTGCGAACAAGAAGATGAGACCATCGAAAATATCTTTTATGATTGCCCGACGCTCTCATTTAGAAGATTTGTATTCGCCGAGAGTTAGCTAATACCGGCCGATATAAGAAAAGCTCCTCTTGGCGACGTTGTCAACTTTAATAAATCTGTAGGCTGGCTCACGAGCTAGGAGGTGTCATCCTTAAGACATAGTTAGACCTTAGTGTCGTGGATTAACCTACCTTCCACACGTTGCAGGTATAGATATTCTTTGGTTAAAAAAGTAACAACTAGCAAATTAAAACTTTAATATTATATTTTAAAATAAAAATTATGAGAACTCTTCGTGTTATTTGATTGAGGCTGTGGTTACAGTGGATGCGGGTTCTGACAAACTGCCATTCGTACCAAAATGTCGAAATTGTTGTTCAGACCAAGCGGGGTTATTCTAATGCACATTCTGAAGAACTGTTGCAAGTTTCATCAGTTTCATATTTTGATGAGATATATCCCTGATGAATAATATTGACAATTGTCTATTTTTTGAAAGTCTTTTAAAAAAAATTTGAAATTTTTAATTAACTAAACCTTGATTCCTATTCAATAATGTACAAAAATACTAATTTATGTAGTATGAAATAAATGTATACTTTGTTAAATTAATAGACAAAATACGTAGATCAACTTTTTAATAACGACAAAATATAAAAATCTAGTGACAGTGACAATATATCTATATATAATTATTTTTATTAACATCAAAGTTACCACAGTGAAGTAAAGCTCTTTATCCACCTTAACATCTTCTCTACAAACTTGTGAAATACTATTAGTGATTGTTACATTGATAACTCCATCTGTTAACACAGAGCTGTTAGTCTTGTTTTGTAGAGGGCTTTTATTAGCAAGTCAGCCTACTGAAATTCTTAAGATATTTTCTTAACTTCTAGACTTCCATCGGTTACTAATTTACGAACAAAAAGTGTCTTACTCTTATATGCTTAGTTCTGTTATGGTATTCGTATGAAGGGTTGTGAGCTAATTTCTCTGGTTGGATTCTCTAATTTTCTCGATGCTACTCCAACGGCATATGATATATCTGGCCTAGTGCCGACCATTAGATATGCTTGTGCATCAACAGCTTTGGTTTCTTTATTGCAGAGACTCGTTAAAATTGAGGTTTTTACAGATTTGCAATTGGTCATATCAAATCTTTCTATGGATTTATCTTCTCTGAAATTTAATTCCAAACCTAAAAAATTGTTGTAATCTTAATCTTTTCTATTAGCTCTTCAAGAAATAGTTTAGCATCAGTTTTGTCAGAAGAAGCAATAAGCTAATCATCTACATACTACGCAAGTATGAGCTTCCTCTTATCTTTACTTCTTATATATAGACATGGATTAGCTTGACCCTATATAAAGCCAACACCAGAAATTCATGAACACGTTCATTCCAACACCTTGGGACCTGTTTAAGTACATAAAGACTTTTCTTTAACTTGTAGACCTTTTCTGTCCCATCACTAAAACCCTCAGGTTGTCTCATAAATATTTCTTCACTAAGATCGATTCCACCGTTGTATTAAACGAAGTTTAAATTACTAAACGAAGATTAACTTGACATTTGACATTTTTACATTAACAATGTTATTTTAATCTTCGTTTAGTAATTTAAACTTCGTTTAACACAACGGTGGAATCAGCCATAAGAGAACCATTTAAAAATGCTGTTGAGACATCAAATTGAGTAAGAACCATACTTTCATTGGCTGCTTAATTTAAAAGAGTTTTAATTGTGCGCTTATCTTAGCTACTAGACTAAAAGTTTTATCGTAATTAACTCCCTTCTTCTGTGAGTAACCTTTTATTACCAGTCTAGCTTTGTAGCGTTCTATGATACCATCTGGATTTTTCTGTACTTTATAGACCCACATACATAAACGTGCTTTCCTATTTTCGGTAAGTCTACTATCTCCCAAGTATTACTATCCTTTAGTAATATCATTTCACTCTACATAGCATCAACCACTTATCTTTTTGATGACATTTTATGACTTTTTTAAAACATGATGGTTTATGGTCATCTCCTCTACGACTGCCATGATCAAGTCGTTGAATCTTTTAGGAGGGCAAATTAATGAAGGTCTCTTAAAGTTCGCTCCCTTTTTTTTCTTGTTCGAGGTTGTCTTCCATTTTATGATCTTCACTTTGGTTCTGATCATTTTTTTTACTCTCGACATTATCATCTTCATTGCTTCTGCTTCTTCCTTTTCCCTTTTTTCCTAATTCTAACGTATTAGCTATTTCTGATTCGTTTTATTTATTAGTGGTATTTTCTAACATCTCGCGATCTGATTTGTTTATGTTTCTCTTTATTCCAAATGAGATAACCACATTTATCGTAGCCGATAAGTATCCCTTGTTGAGCTTTTTTATTCATTTTGCGTCTTGTCTTCTTAGAGAATTTTTAGTTGCTTGATTTATAGCTTTCTATGCCATAACTCATATAGAGATTTTTCTAATAATGTAGGTCCTGTACGATTTAAAATGTAAACTACTGCATTAATTATTTCAGCCCATAATCCCTGAGGTATTACATCATGTGTATGCATTACAGCACGTGCAGCTTTAACAATTGTCCTATTTTCACGCTCACTACAGCCATTTTGTTCTGGTGTGTAAGGCATGGTTAGGCGCTGTTTAATTGTACATTCTTCTAAAATCTTATGTATATTTTTATTATCAAACCCACCTCCATTGTCACTTAAATTTTGTTTTCTAATATATCCTGCGGTTTTACTCTCGGCCAACAATTGCTTTAGTTTTAAGTGTACGTCTAACTTTTCTTTCAAAAATTACACGTAGCGATATCGTGAATAATCATCCTTTAATAAAACAAAGTAACGAAATTTAGAAATGAAATGTAAAAATGAACCACATGCATTTGTATGAATTAGCTCTCCACATTGCATTGCTCTCTCCCTTATTCCAAATTTTAGATGATGAGCTTTCCCACATTTTTGAATTGAAATCTAATTTTATATCTAGTTCGCTTTTTACTATACGTTTTACGTGCCTCTTATTTTGATGCCCCATTCAGTCATGGTAGAGTTGTAATAAGTCTGACTTAGATAAATGGTTTACATTAATTGCTGTTTTTACACTTTTTAAATTAAGTTGAGTTGAGTAGAATCCAACATATCTATTTTGCTTTCCAGTCAGTAAATTCTTGACGGTTTCTATTAGCTTACAACTCTCTCCATCGGAAACAAACATATTATTCGTCAATTTGTTTTGTGCTGTCAGAACAGTTTTCATCCAGTACACTTTCCTTAGAATAAGAATTTTACTTCAACTCGGTGAGATTCCTATTGACTGCATTTGACATTTCTTAACTCTATAACCAATTTTTCCACAATTATTGCATTTGAACTCAGTGAACTTTTTTTCCTTTTCCCTACTAGTTTTACTATTCTTTGACGATTTTGTTATTAAGATTAGATTAGATTAGTAGTTGGACGATATTTGTTCTTGTCCACCGCGACCTTTTCAGATCTATTGTGGGACTCCGTTTATTTTAGAGTATGTCGTCTAGCCTGGTCTTTTTTATTAGACTTAGTAGCTTTGACAGTGGCTCCCGCATGTAGTTGCATGCATTTAGCTTTTCTTCGCCCAATGTAAGAAACCTCATTCCAGCCTAGCCTTTACATTGGCACAGGACGTGGAATGATGTTTCCTCTTTTTCTTCACAGAACCTGCACAAAGTTTCTTCTTCTGGTGGATTGATGACACTCATGTACCTTTTAAGGCGACAGTGTTCAGTAAGAAGGCCTACTGTTATCCTAACGGTTTGACGCTTTTGATCCAGTAGGTTTTTCGTGAACTTGGCCGATGGTTCCTTGATGAACTGTTTGGCCTGTCTCAGTCTTGGATAGTTGTTCCATCATTCCTGAGACTCTTTTTGCATCCATTGTTTAATGGATGCCTTCCACAATGCCTTGGCAATTCTACAGAAGGATTCGGGGCCTGTCAGGGCCCTATCTGAGCCTTCTCGGGCTAATTCGTCGGCCATTTTGTTGCCCTGATATCCCTCATGGCCTGGAACCCAGGCTAGGGTCACCTTATTTTGACTACTTAGCTTTGTCAGGTCTTCTAGACAGTTTTTCATCTGTCGTGATTTGATTTCTGGTGCGAGAATTGCCTTTAGGGCTGCTTGGCTATCAGAGTATATGGCAATAGTTTTGCCTAATACTTGCTGATTTAATATTTCTCTTGTTTAATTATTAGCTCAGCCTGGAACACTATTGCATATTTTCCTAAACTCAACGAAGTCGTTGTTTTCGACTTGGGTACATAGATTCCAGCACCGGCTCCTTCCTTGGTTTTTGAACCGTCTGTGTACCAGACGAGTTCAGCCTATACGGGAGGTGTCTGTTTCCAGGATTCTTAGGCTGGTATTTGAATTTGAAAATTTCTTTCAAATTTGTATGTGGTTATAGCTAGAATATTATTCCTTTTTACTTGCTGATATAGCCTTGTGTGGTCGGCAGTATGCAGTTGGCTTATTGGGTTTTATCCCTGCATCAGCCTGTAAATAGCTGACCTGGTTTCTCCTTGTATAAAGATGTGCAGTGGCGTGAGATTTAATAATACCTCCATTGCTGCAGTTGGCGTAGTGCACATGGCCCCAGTAGCACTTAGACAGGCAAGCCGCTGAATGCTAGTGAGTTGGTCTATTTCATTAACCTGCACAGTTTTGGTTAGCTGCGCCACGGCGCTATAGGTTATCATGGGTCTTATTACCCTTGTATATAACCATATGGCCATTTTGGGGTGTAGACCCCATTTTTTCCCACATATTCTTCTACAGCTTACGAGAGCTATTGTAGCTTTGTATGTAAGTGTTTTGAGATGTTGATTCCACGTCAACCTTTGGTCAAATATGACTCCGAGGTATTTGACTTCTGTGAGGAATGGGATAGCTATGTTGTTTAGTACTAGTGGTCTTAGTTCTGTAAGTACCCGTTTTTTTGTGAATGGTACAACTGTTGTTTTTTGTGCGTTAATGGATTATTGTTTCTTTTTGCACCAGTTGTTCACTATGTTTAGAGCTGTTTTTTTGTTTTATTATTAAAGCTTTTATGCTATTTTCTACGTTTTTGCATGATGGTGCTCATTTATATGTACAAAGTTGACTCGGTAGATTCTTTATAGTAAGTTAGATCCTGCTTTGATATCAGCATCCAACTAGATTTAAAAGCGAAAATTTCATGCATAAGTCATAACTGCGGTCTTCTGATACACCATCAAATAGCCCTATGCTCATCCCATACCTCTTTGGCGGTAGAAAATCTCATATATTTTTGTAATGTGTTATCGGACATGTTTGTACTAAGTGTAAGTAAGGCCGTACTGTGTATTTTCTGCTGTTTCTGCAACTCTCTTTGTATTAATCAACATATTTAACTAAAGCTTCTACTTCTTGCCGAGAAGGCTTCTTAAGTTTACTTAGGACTGCAGCGTAAGTATCTGAATTACCTCTTAATAGAAAAGAAACTTAATATATCCAGGTAAATCAGTTAGCTTTACCTTCTAGTTCATCTATATCGAGTTTTACACCGGATGTCTGCATACTTATTATTCAACTTCTCTTGGTATTAATTAACTAAACCATTACCGTTCTATCTATATATAATTATTTTTATTAACATCAAAGTAACCACAGAAAAGTAAAGCTCTTTCTGCACCTTAACATACTTAACGACTTGTATTCATTTTCTGCGTAGTCTTTTTCCATTTTTCTCGAGATTGATCTCTATTATGGTAACCTTTATCTTTCATGTCCTATAAACCAATTAATTTTTACTACATCCATACTTAAAATATACATTTTGCATTTAAATTCGTCTAAAAAGATCTCTTATTCTGACGACTTTGTGCAGAACAATTCGTCCGAGCGCCAGTTTGACGAACTACGCATCCACTATACCCATAGCCTAAGTAACACTCGCGGAATAACACGTAAATTGCTAGTAATATCCTCACGATCTACTCGTACAGGTAATTCATTATTCAGTGGCTCTAGCCACTATTTCTCAATAAAAAATAAAATTCCAAGTCCCAGTTTAATGGGAAAATTGGATTAAAAGGGTCGTTATAGACGTCGAGATTATTCACGTGCTGTCTGACAAGCAGATGGGAACAATAGATGTTTTAGATGGCAGTGTATCTGACGTCCCATACATAACATAACTAAATTTACGCAGCAGTTCAAAAAACTAAATTGTTTAATAAATCATGTCTAAAACGGTATTAAGAGATCTGCAGTTTCTGGAGAATATCTTTAAGATATTTTTGGAATGAGAACGAGATATAAAATTTGTATTTTGCACTAGTTATAGGACAGCTATTGTGTTAATTATCTGTATTGCTCGACAATTTTAAAACACATCGTATAAATATTCAGAGTGTTCCTTTATGATATAAAAAAATACGAGATGCTAAAGTTTAAAAAAAAAAAAGAAAATTAATTAATATTTTTGAAATTGCTTGAGCTATTTCAGTGATATTAAGTACGCAGTGATAGTTAATAAAAATGCATATTTTAACAGTAGCGTGAGTACGGACACTGATTTCAATAATAATGGTAAACAAATATGGCGTTTCTCTAAATAAAATTATTTTTGAATTCCTTGTTTAATTTGAAACTTAAGCTCTCTTGAGATTTTTTCGTGAGATCCGCGGTTTTTATGTAAAAAAATCAAATCTGTCCAGGAAAATTATTGTAATTATTGAAGAATACAATTTTGCAAAAAATTTAGTTGCCCTCTATCAACTGTCACTGCTTACTAAATATGTGAAATATATCTCAATTAAGAGGAAAATTTACAATACAAACTAAAAGACCTGCGGGGCAACGGTAGTTTAGTAGGTATAAAAATTACAACTTAAGGGTGGAGCCTAAATACTACAAAATTACTTCCGAGACCAAACAAAATCAGCATTCATTCATAATTTTAACAATTGCAAGTAGATACGAGGGATACATATTCTAATCTCTAACGCGCGAAACTGAGACAAAGGAATCGAAAAATATTCCACAATAGCACAAAATAATATTATGAATTTTACAATATAAGTAGGTCTGGTGTAGATTAAAACTTATTTTGGTATCGACAAATTTGGTTAAAAATATTCTTTTAGAAATATACCTTTCATTTGACGAAAAACGAAGGCCTAAACGAAAAAAAAAAAAATATTCTTCAAAAAAGTTTTGCCTGTGTATTGACAAGGTAAGAGTGCTTTCCTTATATTTTTTGCTATCAAATTAACAAAAATATAGCAATAAACAATTACTGATGTCATGGTTTTACAGGAAAGGAAGCAGTCTCTTGACTGTATGCGTCTCTCTCAGGGATGAAATGTATGCAATCTGTTTGACTCTCTTACATTATTTTATATAGGTATTATTGATTTATCCGCTATGAAGGCGAATAATGTTTTATAGGATGTATTACTTCATGATTTTTTTTGAGGAAAATAAAAAGATAAAATATAAACTATTTATGGAAGGTATAAGCACAGTATATATAAGTAAAGATTATAAACAGTAAGGCTATTGCTTTGCAGAATACAATAAATTCCTAATAAAAAATTCAATAATTAGAAGTATATAAAGCATAAATTAATAATATTAAAATATATAAGTTACAAGACTCAAACTAATCAGAATTAGATTCACCACATTAATCTACATTTTCCAAAACATTAGCGGCTATGATCAAACTATTGCTGCAGTTTTTCTGTGCCATAGAGGTGCATTAACCGATGTAGCCAATATTTTTTTCTGCATTTGCAAATTTTGCTTCCATAGTCTAGAATAGTATTGTTAAAATGTTGTACATGTATGAAAATTATCGGTGTATAGTACTTTTTTGCATTTGCATGATAAGTTCTGTTATTTCTGGTAGCAGGTCGAGCATAATCTTAAGAGTGGGTATCAGTCTTCAATCTTGATCTACTTTCCATTCATACTCTTAAACATTAGGAAGCTACATCTGGGTCTTTAAAGAGCTTAGCCAAATACTTAGCTGGTGAAAACATCTTAAAAAATGTAATCTTAGGGCGTCTTCAGTCAATGGCAATTTAGTAATTATTTTAAAGAGGCCATTAATCCCCTCAAAATGTTAATGGAAGTAACATTGGCAGTTTTTGAATACAGTTTTATGAAAAATTTTTCAAGATTAGATAATGTGTTTTCAGAGTACCTACGAATCAGTGCCAAATCCATCCAAAAGGTGATGGTGTTTTGCAACAGGTTCTTTTTCCAATGCTAGACAATTGGTTGGTTTTATTACGACCTGTCACAGAATAAAAAAAAGGCAAATTTTTTAGAAGTTTTTTTATCCAAATTTAAATCATGTACTTCTATAAATCATCACGAGTCTCCTCGCCCTATTATAAAACATATCTTTGTAGTTCAAAACTACTTAAAATAAATTAATAAGACTAGAACATCTGTATCGTTGCAATCAATAATGCAGCGTGCATTCCCCGAATTTCTGGCTGATAATATGTGCAATAAGATACGAGTATTGCATATTGCATATAATAATTTTGAATTTTATTTTGCACCTTTTCTTCCCAAAAGCTGTCATTATGAGGAATTCCCTCCACTTTTATTTCTCAAGGAGACCAAACGCACAAAATGCAAAAATTCATTTGTGTAATATGCAGCTAGCCCTGAATTTGAAAGTACCGATTGTGGTTCCCCTTAATGGTATTATCCTTTTTCCAGAAAATTATTTTTTTACTGCATATTCCTTTTTCTTTAGTCAACACTAGCTTCATATGGACATTTTAACTCTATCATAGAGTTTTTTGTTTTAAATTCCATCTGGACTGGCAGCAACATAATCAAATTCGAAATCAATAAAATTCCACATATAAAAAGTTTTTCTTGGTGCCGGCCTCTAGACGAAAAAGCTTTTAACGTATTTTTTTAATTTTTATTGAGAAAAATAAATGTTCCTGTAAAAATTAAAAACATATATTGTTCCCTTCTAACATTGTTGAGTTTATTTTTCCTTATTTTGTAAAAAGGGCACAAATTACCCGCCTATTAAAAATACTGTCAATGTGAATTTTAAGAATTTTGTAAGTTGTCAGTAATAACGTCGAAAATATATATCGCACAGCATTTTTGTTATTTCTCAGCAATTATTTCTCACCAAACATTTTTATTTGTATTTTTTCTTTTTTTTCGATAGAAAGATATCTTCTTACATTTTCTCAAAATAAACCGATTCAAATGTTCAAAAAGTGACTCCTTTACCTGTACTTACATAATTTTTCAAAAAATAAAAAATTTATTATATTATATAAATATGTCTATATTAGTATTACAGAAATAATTTACGTAAAACAATAAGGTGTACCTACAAATACGTAAACTTCAATTATCCCTCGTAAAACATCAGTAAAATATTTTGTAAATTGTTTTCATTCACAAATATTCATTTCTTAAAAATCTAACAGAGGCGCCACTTGCCAGACGAAAAATCTTGCAATGTAAGGGTTTCGTAGTACCCCACTTTTAAAGTTTATTTTCGAGTATTTTTAAAAGAAAAAAATATGTACGTGTAAATAAAGGTTAAATCTATGCTCCTCTGGAACCACTTTTTCAAAATTCAATTTAGTTTTTTCTATAAAAAATTGAGAAAATGAATCAAAAAAGTCGAGATTTGTGTTTTTTTTTAGAAAAAGCAGATTGAAATATTAAAAAAGTATTTCCAGAAGAGCACAGATTTAACCTTTACCTACACGCACACATTTTTTTCTTTTAAAATATGTCAAAAATAAACTTTAAAAGTGGGGTACTACGAAACCCTTGCATGCTCTGCTCTAAAGCCAAGTAAATACTCCTCTTAACAATAGTAATTAATTTCCTTTCCTTTTTTTTTTTTCTAAAATTTGGCACTTATTTTCGTAATGGAGCATTTTTGGACCATAATTTATAATTCAAACTATTATTAAAGTATGGTTAGAGGGCCTTGAATATAAAATAAATAAACTTTTATCTAGGAAATATTGTGACATCTTAAAATCTTACTTGACTGCTAGAATCTTTCGAGTAAAACAAGAAGAATATTCCACACTTAAATAAACTAAAGCACGGGTACCTCAAGGAAGTGTTCTGGGGCCAGTTTTTACCTGTTGTTTACCTCCGACATACTATAACGTAAAATGTAAAACTAGCCTCTTAATTCCACCCGAATTCTCACTTCGCGTTCACTTGGTATTCTTCAATATGTTCAGCGTTATTAAACAATAATAATTGGCTGCTCTTAAAATGGTCCATTTACACGAACCAAAAGGACGATTTTTATTATTTTCATTCAACGGGGACCATTTTTGATAAAATACGATTTATTTCACTTGCTCACCCTATATATAACTGATTGGAAGTATAACTGGTTTTGAGCCAGAAAAGATCATTATCTGCATACAAAATTTGAAGTTTTTCTATATTGTCGTTTTTGAGCTATCGCGCCAACAGACCTACAGACAACAAATTGACCGAGGGAAAGGGGAAACGTGTTTTTTTTTTTGTAATCTAGGGACCCTCAAACGTAGAAATTTGAAATAATCTTGAAAGGTGATTTTTTCACGATTGCGTATTTCCTTTTTATCGACGTAAGTAAAAATTGAAAGAGTTATTAACCCTGAACTAATATTTTGATCCAGAGCGTTTTAAAGCGCTTGTATTTAAGCAAATAAACAGGATTTTTGGGACTTAACGAGATATACTGACAGTAATAAGCCACTTTAGTCCAACGGAGAGTTACAAACATACATACATACAGGTGAAGCTAATATAAGCGTGTTAAAAATTGCAGCAGTCACATTTTTTAGATGAAATTCCCTTTAAATCCCATCTTTAATATTTAGAATACTTATTTTCGCATATTTTTTACATTATTTGTTTTATGGATTTTTAATTTTTTGTTTATCAATGTAACATGGAATCATACCTATTTTAAATAATTAAAGTGTAAATTTTAATAAATAGCTTAAAATTGTATATAATAATTAAATAAAAATTTCGTATTCGAGTTTTTTTCGTTTCTTTGCATTTTCTGAGAACATTAACCATTTTTTTTTCTGGGCTCGCCTGACTATGTGTCTCCGAATAACACTGAAGCCTATTGGCTTATTGTGTTTTACCTCATGTTAGTTCATAGCACCCACTCTGTCACCTTTGTACCTTGTACAAGTTTGTACAGATCCTTGGGTGAGTGGATTCTATACGTTGTTGGATCAATCTGGGGTTGTCCAAAAAGAGCCTGTCGCACAGTATGTGTTTGGCCGTTTCTGGTTTCTTGTGACATAGTCGGCACATGAGTTCCCCATTGAACATGCCAATTTTGTTCAAGTGTTCCTTTACTGGGGCGTGCCCAGTCATGAACCCTGTTATCACTTTCAACTGGTTCCTATTCATTAAGAGTAGTTCTCCAGTTCTTTTGGGACATGGTCTGCCTATGAAGGCTTTTCCATGTGCCTGTTTTGGGGTGCTTCCCCAATAGTAACCATAGTAACGTATATAATTTTTTACACCATCATAAAGTAGATATTTCAACGAACAAAAACTCCACCGACTTTAAAAAAAAAACAGATATTTTGACGTGATATTAAGTCAAAATAAGGTGAAAAAGTAAATATTTTAAATCAAAAAAATGACAGTGTGTCTGGGACATTAAAAAAGTTTTCAAGAAATTTCGTAATTTTTTTTTGTAAAAGATAAAAATGAAAAACCAAAATTTTTGACATAAATTTTGAGGTTATGTGAGAAAAGTGTCAATAGAAAAACACTGCAATTTAACTTTTTTCCTGAAATCGAGATAAACAGTTTTTTACCCTTAAAAACTCACCCCCATCGACTTCCCGGCCTCAGATCGCCTGTAAATTATTTTTTCCTACGACCACTTAGGAAAGTGACACATATCACACTATATAGTCCTATGGAAAGTGCCCTATATCACACGCGTATGAATAAGAATTTACTTTCCACACGTGTGCGGATATGCTACTTTCCGCATCGGCTGTCACAAAATGTCAAACGCATAATTTCTATTTTGATCTAAGTAATATCCATATTAATACTAAAATCGATATGATTGTTAAATTATTGAAATTGTTGTAAATTAAATCCTAGATATTTATCTTTAACAATTATTATTAAAATTATTTTAAAATAACTAAGTTATGTTTGCTTTTTATTCTGGTTAAACACATAACCATTAGATCATTCATTTGACGCGAGGCCTATTAGCTCAGATGGTAAAAGCATCAAACCTAATCAACTTTGCCGTTTGAGACCTGGCGAGCGACTGCGTTCAAATCCTTGCGGGGGCAGAATCTTTTTATTGTTTTTTTGTTTGTTAGTTTTTTTTGTTTAGAACATAAAAATTGAATAAATACGATAATTATTAATTGTTTTTTTTTTATTTTATTTATTACTAGCTATTGCCCGCGGCTTTGCTCGCAACTTTGCTCGCATATAGTCGTGTTATTAATATAAAAAAATACATGACTTCCTTTTTTATTAATTTTTATTAGTTTTATTGATTTTCATTCATTTTTAATTTTTTTTATATTTTTAATTTTTACTCATTTGTATTCATTTTTATTAATTTTTATTAATTTTTATTAGTTTTATTGATTTTCATTCATTTTTTAATTTTTTTTATATTTTTAATTTTTACTCATTTGTATTAATTTTTATTAATTTTTATTAATTTTTATTTATTTTTATTAATTTTTATTAATTTTTATTAATTTTTATTAATTTTATTAATTTTTATTAATTTTTATTAATTTTTAATAATTTTTATTAATTTTTATTAATTTTTATTAATTTTTATTAATTTTTATTAATTTTTATTAATTTTATTAATTTTTATTAATTTTTATTAATTTTTAATAATTTTTATTAATTTTTATTAATTTTTATTAATTTTTATTAATTTTTATTAATTTTTATTAATTTTTATTAATTTTTATTAATTTTTATTAATTTTTATTAATTTTTATTAATTTTTATTAATTTTTATTAATTTTTATTAATTTTTATTAATTTTTATTAATTTTTATTAATTTTTATTAATTTTTATTAATTTTTATTAATTTTTATTAATTTTTATTAATTTTTATTAATTTTTATTAATTTTTATTAATTGAATAATTTGTATTAAAAAATAAGGGCTATTTTTTAATAATTATTATATTAATTTTAAGGATGTTAGATAGACGAAACGTGGGGTTAAAAAGCATTTATTTTTAAAAAAATTAACATTTTTATAAACTATTATTATTAAACAAAATTTCAACAATATTAAATATAAGATAACAACTTTGCTAATTAATTAAACAACGAACTCGATGTTTTCGCTGAGTTGCAATTTTCAGGTTCGCCGACCAGAAACGTTCTAATTTTAACTGTTTAATTTATGGTGAAATAAATTAAACTTTGATGTACAGGATGTTATTTTATTATGTTCTGATTGAACATTCTGGCGTCTCTCCAATTCATCTCAGGGGCTGGAGCTCGATTACTTCAGGCTGATTTGACAGATGTTGTATTCTTTGGATCCTCTTGTTGTATATTCGCTTTCCAAACCATATACCCAAGGCTACGATTCCTATGATCACTGCAGTTACCCCATTAGACAAATATGTATGCTGATGTAGTTTTTTCCAGATTGTTTCTTTAATTTTTGTTTGAAGTGTCTCTTCTTCCGATTGTATATCTTTTAAGTTATCAGTAAGTTTAAACACAGCTTCTTCGGCGATAGTGTCGTGTGATGGCAATTCTATTGTAGTGTTGATAGTAGGCGCTAGAGCCTTTGAGTAACTACCTAGGACAGGAACAGTTTCCAATCTTTTTGGGGATAAAATATTTTCTTTCGTTTTTATAATGCAGTCCTGTGATATCTGAATAATTCCAGTCGAATTGAGTTTTACGTCTTCTCGTATCCCTTGACATATGACAGCCACGTTGACTGGTTTACTGGTAAAAAAGAGCCAAGTATTGGGCATGTGAAGCTGTTTCCATGTTATTTGGGCAGCTCTATGTTTTTTGATCTTGCACTGAGTGGTGTCTGGTCTTTCATAAATTTCATCTATTACACAATTTGAATTTGTTTCGATGTTCTTCACAACAGCGGGTGAACAAATATATTGATTTGCCTCCAAGTAGATACAATTTTTAAATTCTTCACTTGTTAATTGGAAGTAAAGCTGTGTATTGTAGTCCACTCCTATGATCTCACTTAGAATATCCAATATCCAGTAGAATCCCTTATCTATTTTGAGAGGAGTTGGTGTTGCTTGCAATAGAGCGAATTCTGTAATATCTACGATTGGAAAGAATGCAAAGATTTGAATGTGGGTCTCATTAATTTCCATCTTCATTTTTAAAATCGGTGTTGGTAATATTTGTAGATTTGATGGGAGTTTATCATCTGCTGCGACAATGATGTGGCTAATATAAGGTGGAGATATCAAATCGTATAGGCTGCCTCTATTAAAATGAACGTCTAGGAGTTTGGAGTAATATTCATTTAACTCCGCTAAAAAATTGCAGGCCACCTGGTAGGTGCTCAGTAGATGGATATTGAGTTTATTTATATCTACTGATTTGTACCATCTTTGCATCTCATTAACTGCAACTAGCCCTTGATTAAGTTTAACTCTGAAGCGTTCTAGTTGATTTTTGATTCTTTTTTCAGTTTCATTGATTTTTGAGATAGTCGAAATCATAAATTTAGTTTGATGACTTGATGCCTTTATGAGATCTTGTTGATTTTCTTGAAGAGCATTGATGTCTTGGTAAACCTCGTCATTGACCCCAAATACGCTAGTTAGGAATTTACCCAAGATTCCTCTTTTGTTGCGATTCCCGTTGTTCCTTGGCAAACTGCTTCTATACCAATTGAGCTGATCTTCTTGGTCTATGAGATGTCGGCTAAGACTCGTACATTGAGTTTCATCAGAGAGTGCCTTGGTTTTATTACAGAGATCATTGAATTCTTGTACCACTACTGACACGTCTTTAAAGTCTTGTTCGAGCCTAGTAGTTTCGAAGTTTACCTGGATTCTAAATATTCCTCGATCAAGCCTTACATGACCAATATGTTCCACGTATATTCCAGGATTGGGATGATGTATTACATACTTAGAATCGACTTTTGATATAACGGATAAAACTACCATCATACATAGGCATAAGTGGAATAAATAAGTACTCCGATACTGGTGTGTTTTTGAACCCGGTTTAGAAGCTTTCATGAAGATAGATGTACTTGGACTTGTTTGAGGAAAACCATCAATAGACCTAGTGGTAAGGTTTGTAACACACCTGGTTAGGTTAACATTTGTACGTGTAGCAACTTTGTTGGGAACTGGTGTCTCAGGAACTCTCTCATTTTCGAGGGGCAGCGGTACTAAATTGTGAGTATTTCGTTTTAATGTTGTACCTATTGCTCTGCGAAGAGTTACTACACGTACTGTTCCATCAGGTGCGGGATGAGTTTGGATTACTCGTGCTAATGGCCACTGACTTGGATTAATGTTGTCCTCTTTGATTATGACGATATCTCCAACTTTTAAATTATCTTTCTGAGTTTTCCATTTATATCGTTGCTGAAGTCTTGAGAGATACTCCATGGACCAGGCTTTCCAGAAATCTGTCTTAATCTTCTGAACGAGTCGCCATCTTTGTGATAGATTAGTGTTGATGTTGGTGTCAATTGGATTCGGTGGTGCAATTAATTCCCTACCAATCAAAAAATGACCTGGAGTTAGCGTAATCGTGTCATTTATATTTTCACTCAGGGGACATAACGGCCTTGAATTAAGAGAAGCCTCTATTTGATGGGTCAGCGTAGTTAGTTCTTCGTAGGTTAACTTAGCTTCTCCAACTGTTCTCTTCAGATGGTATTTCATGGACTTAACTCCTGCTTCCCATAAGCCTCCAAAGTGCGGAGATGCTGGAGGTATAAAGTGCCACTGAATACCTGTGGTCGTCATCATGATTTGTATTTCTGATTGTTTGACCATATTGGTAATTTCCTTTTGTAAATGGTTATTGGCTCCGACAAACGTTGTACCATTATCACTATACATGTGGGAGCAGGAACCTCGCCTGGCTATAAATCTTTTAAACGCTGCAAGAAATGTGTCAGTAGACATATCACTGACTACTTCAAGATGGATTGCCTTAGTAGATAGACATACGAAAACTGCGATGTACCCCTTATACGATTTGTGTCCTCTTCCTTTAGTGGCTCGCACCTGAATGGGACCCGCGTAGTCTACTCCGGTGTGAGTAAATGGTGGGTTTGGTGATACTCTGGGATAAGGTAGCTCCCCCATCTGTTGGTGTGCAGCCTGTGCCTTATATCGTGAACATGTGGTGCATTTATGAATTATAGACTTGATGGCTGTCTTGCAATTAACAATCCAATATCGTTGCCTCAGATAGGCTAATGTTGCTTGGTTTCCTCCATGCAATGTTCGTTGGTGAGCATCTCTAATGATGAGAATGGCGAGGTGACTATGGTATGGAATGATTATGGGGTGTTTTCTAGTATACGATAGTTGAGAATGTTCCAGTCTGCCCCCAACTCTTATAATTCCTACATTATCTATGAATGGATTAAGAGTCAATAATTTGCTGTGTTTATGTACCATTTTACTTTTCATCAAGGATTGGTAGTCTCCTTTTAATTCTTCAGATTGTGCTAGTTTTATGATTTGCATAAGTGTGCTATGTGTCTCTTCAAACTTTAACGGACCCTTGTAGGTGACATCTTTCAAAAATCTTCTACTATATGATAGGACTCGAATCATTCGTGTTAGGCTTGAAAATCTGCACCATATTCCATCGCTATATTTAACATTGGTATGGCAACACATCTTTAGTTCTTCGTTTGTAGAAGCAGCTATTGGAGTTTTAGGCCATCGCTTCGTATCTTGCAACCATTCAGGACCTGTCCACCATAAGATGTGATTTGATAGTTTTACTGGATCCATTCCTCTGGATATACAATCAGCAGGATTTTCATTAGATTTTACATGACTCCAGTGGTACGGTGGAACTAGTTTTTGTATTTCAACTGCTCTATTTGCCACGAAGGTCTTCCATCTTAAAGGATCTCCCCGTATCCATCCTAATGCAATCATCGAATCTGTCCAGGCATACATGGAGACATCGTTTAATTTGAGTGTCTGCTTAACTTTATCCAATAAGTTACTTAGCAGAACAGCGGAACACAGTTCAAGTCGAGGCAAGGTTGTCTTCGTTCTTGCCGGAGCAACTTTGGATTTGGCCTGTACCAACGATATGTATACTTTCCCATTATAAAATGTTCTTGTGTATACCACAGCTCCATATGCCTTTTCGGATGCATCACAGAATCCATGTAATTCAGTATGGGTTTCATCACAATGCAGCCATCTTGGTATGCGAAAATCTTCGACTGCTTTTATGTGAGACTTAAATTCAAGCCATTGATCAGTTGTTTGTTTGGTTACTGGTTGGTCCCAATCTAACTCCTGAAGCCATAATTCTTGTATAAGTAATTTTGCTTGGATAATAACAGGTGCCAGTAATCCTAATGGGTCGAATAATTTAGCTATTTCAGATAGAAATCGGAATGTGTCGTCTATCGGCGACCATAAGACACCAAGGGACTTCCTTGTTTCATCTCCTGTCAATTGTATTATATTGTCTTTAAAATTTTCTGGAAGTGTCTCAAGGATCTCTGGGCTGTTGCTTGACCACTTTCTTAATGTAAAACCCCCAGCTTTAAGGGTTGCTATTAAATCTTTCTGAAGTTTTACTGCTTCGTGTTGGGTACTTGCTCCAGCTAGGAGGTCATCAACATAAAAATCATTTAGGATGATTTTGGAAGCATCGGGAAAACGATATTCTTCATCGTTGGCTAGTTGTTGTAATGTTCTAATAGCTAGATATGGTGCTGCTTTGGTTCCGTATGTAACGGTGTTAAGTTGATATTCTTCAATTTTGTTTGAACTATTGCATCGCCACACAATGCGTTGGTAATCCCTGTCGTCAGGATGTATCTAGATCTGTCGGTACATTTTCTCAATATCTGCGGTAAAGGCTACTGCATGTTTTCTCCATCGTAGTAAAATGTCTGATAATTCTTGCTGCAGTTTTGGACCTGCATACATTTGATCATTTAAGCTGGTATTTAAGTCAGTTTTGGATGATGCGTCAAATACTACTCTCAGTTTAGTGGTTGTACTCGATTCCTTGATAACTGCTTGGTGGGGAATGTAGTACTTTCCTCGGTTTAGGTTATCGAAGTTTACTTGAGTCATATGTCCCATGTCTGCATATTCTCGTAGAAACTGTTTGTAATCAGTATCTAACTTTTCGTTTCTAGAGAGTTTATGTTCTAATTGGATCAATCTCGCCACAGCTCTCGTCTTGGAGTTGCCTAGTGTAGATTCCGAGTTTGAAAAGGGAATTCTTACTGTGTAGGTTCCATCTTCGTTTCTTTTGGTAGTGTCTTGATAAAACTGTTCACATAGTTGGTCATCTTTGTTCACATATTTGGGTGGATTAACTTCTTCCAGTTCCCAAAATTTTGTTAACTGTTTATCTTCTTCAGTACGGACAACCATACTTATCACCTTTATGGGGTTCGACTTAGTGTTTTGGACAAGACCTGACATAATCCATCCTAGTTCGGTATTTTGTGCTATTATACCATCTTCAGTTTTGTGGAGGCCCGGAAGTATGATTTTGGCATATTCTTCAGCTCCTAACAGTATATCAATTGGACCAGGTTTGTTACAGGTTGGATCAGCTATGAGCTTATTTTGCCATTTATTAAGGTCCATGTTTGGCAAGAATTCTTTTGGCAATGTTTGCGTTAGTTTGGGCAGTACAAGTAGATGTACAGTCAAGGTATACTTGCTAGAAAATCGTGGTTTTATTGTAGCTTCAATTTGCCATTTAGAAATTTTTGGTTCTCCATCTCCCAATCCAGAGATGTCTGCTCGTATTCTTTTTCTTGGTAAGTTTAAGAGTTGTGCTGCTTCTTCGGTGATAAAGGATGACTGCGACCCCTGATCAACCAGCACTCGTAGAAGTTGGAACATTCCATTGGAAGTTTGTACATTTACCATAGCCGTAGGTATTAACACTGTATTATCTTCTCTTCCTATGTGTGTCGACGTAGATACAGGTTCATATTGAGGAAGCTGACTGGCCACTATGGTAGTATTGGTCTGGGATCGTAAACTGTTAACAGGTCTCGCAACTCTAACATGTTCTGAAACCCTTGACTGTTCTTTTCTGTCTTTATGCAGCATACTGTGATGGGACATACCACAGGTGCGGCATCGGAGTGAACTATGACATTTTTCCTTTGAATCATGTTTCATACAGTTGTAACAAAGTCGATTGTTTCTGATAAATTGGTTTCTATCAGCTATAGACAATGTTTTAAATTTTATGCATTGGTATATGCTATGTAACTGCTTACAATACACGCAGTCTTGATTTTTTGGCTTAAAATCAGTCTGGGAGAACCCATTTGGCTTCTTAACGGTACTAGATTTTTCTAGTGCTTGAAATCGTCTTTCGATGAACTTCATGACATCATCAAAATGTGGTATCTCATTTGGTTCGGTTAGGCTTTGCTCATAAATTCTGTTTGTTTCTGAATCCCACTTTCGCATTATGATACGTGTTAGTAATGGACCCCAATAATCCGTCTTGACTTCCAAGTTCTTTATGGCTTGAAGGCTTTCAGTGGTTACATCATGTAATAGCTTGATATCATTCGGCGATTCTCGTTTGGATACTGGTAAATCTATTATTCTATCTAATAATGTGGATAATATCTGGCGCTTGTTTTCATATCTATTCTGTAATGTGTTCCAAGCGATCTCATAGTTATCTTCAGTAATTTTAAAGTGCTGTATTAACTTGAAGGCTTCACCTTTTAAACTGGTTTTCAGATATTGCATCTTTTCTGTTTTTGATAATGATGTTTCATGTATAACCTTTTGAAATATATCATTGAAGGAACACCAATTCTCGTAGTTGCCATCAAAGAAGGGAATATTTATTTTTGGTAATACCACATTGGATTTAATACTTTCTAGAGTATTACCTGAGTTTTCTTTTGCTTTTGTATTTAGTTCTTCCATTATTATTTCATATTGATTTTCCATACTTATATATCTGTCCATAACAAAATACTCATGTGTAAAACGCGCTTCGTATACCATAATTTCCTCATGTAATTCTAATATTGCATCCCATTGTTTTTGCACTTTGTTGGTTAATGCCTCATACCTGTATTTTGTTTTACCTTGGGTTGCTTCTTGTTGTATTTGTTGGATAGTGCGTTTGAATTGTTCCATTTTTACCATTGTTTTTTGATTCTAAGTTGCTGTTCCACTTCTTCATTACTATTTGGTTGTATTTTTGGGTCTGCTTTGGAACAATCTTTCAGATATTCCTTGTATTCATCGTGTTTCCCTTTTATTTGATCAAAATACTGACTTGTAAAATACACATGATCGGAGAGACCTATTTTTAAGGCTTTGAAATGGTTTTCATTCGCTTGCTCCAATAAGTTCTCTCTTTCTTCAGTTTTATTTGCAATATACTCTTCTGTTTTTCTAGATGACGAGTCTTTTTTGGCATTGCTAAGCAATTGTACTATTTGCTTACCAATTTTTTCTTGATCTTTTGCTATTTTGTCAATTTCTCCGCTTTTTGTAGGCATTTTTTTTTTCTGTACTATTGGTTGACTGGACTATTAATTTAATATTTTTTACTTTTTTGCTCGAAGGACCAATGAATAATTTGTATTAAAAAATAAGGGCTATTTTTTAATAATTATTATATTAATTTTAAGGATGTTAGATAGACGAAACGTGGGGTTAAAAAGCATTTATTTTTAAAAAAATTAACATTTTTATAAACTATTATTATTAAACAAAATTTCAACAATATTAAATATAAGATAACAACTTTGCTAATTAATTAAACAACGAACTCGATGTTTTCGCTGAGTTGCAATTTTCAGGTTCGCCGACCAGAAACGTTCTAATTTTAACTGTTTAATTTATGGTGAAATAAATTAAACTTTGATGTACAGGATGTTATTTTATTATGTTCTGATTGAACATTAATTTTTATTAATTTTTATTAATTTTTATTAATTTTTATTAATTTTTATTAATTTTTATTAATTTTTATTAATTTTTATTAATTTTTATTAATTTTTATTAATTTTTATTAATTTTTATTAATTTTTATTAATTTTTATTAATTTTTATTAATTTTTATTAATTTTTATTAATTTTTATTAATTTTTATTAATTTTTATTAATTTTTATTAATTTTTATTAATTTTTATTAATTTTTATTAATTTTTATTAATTTTTATTAATTTTTATTAATTTTTATTAATTTTTATTAATTTTTATTAATTTTTATTAATTTTTATTAATTTTTATTAATTTTTATTAATTTTTATTAATTTTTATTAATTTTTATTAATTTTTATTAATTTTTATTAATTTTTATTAATTTTTATTAATTTTTATTAATTTTTATTAATTTTTATTAATTTTTATTAATTTTTATTAATTTTTATTAATTTTTATTAATTTTTATTAATTTTTATTAATTTTTATTAATTTTTATTAATTTTTATTAATTTTTATTAATTTTTATTAATTTTTATTAATTTTTATTAATTTTTATTAATTTTTATTAATTTTTATTAATTTTTATTAATTTTTATTAATTTTTATTAATTTTTATTAATTTTTATTAATTTTTATTAATTTTTATTAATTTTTATTAATTTTTATTAATTTTTATTAATTTTTATTAATTTTTATTAATTTTTATTAATTTTTATTAATTTTTATTAATTTTTATTAATTTTTATTAATTTTTATTAATTTTTATTAATTTTTATTAATTTTTATTAATTTTTATTAATTTTTATTAATTTTTATTAATTTTTATTAATTTTTATTAATTTTATTAATTTTTATTAATTTTTATTAATTTTTATTAATTTTTATTAATTTTTATTAATTTTTATTAATTTTTATTAATTTTTATTAAGTTTTATTAATTTTTATTAATTTTTATTAATTTTTATTAATTTTTATTAATTTTTATTAATTTTTATTAATTTTTATTAATTTTTATTAATTTTTATTAATTTTTATTAATTTTTTATTAATTTTTATTAATTTTTATTAATTTTTATTAATTTTTATTAATTTTTATTAATTTTTATTAATTTTTATTAATTTTTATTAATTTTTATTAATTTTTATTAATTTTTATTAATTTTTATTAATTTTTATTAATTTTTATTAATTTTTATTAATTTTTATTAATTTTTATTAATTTTTATTAATTTTTATTAATTTTTATTAATTTTTATTAATTTTTATTAATTTTTATTAATTTTTATTAATTTTTATTAATTTTTATTAATTTTTATTAATTTTTATTAATTTTTATTAATTTTTATTAATTTTTATTAATTTTTATTAATTTTTATTAATTTTTATTAATTTTTATTAATTTTTATTAATTTTTATCAATTTTTATTAATTTAATTTTTATTAATTTTTATTATTAATTTTTATTAATTTTTTATTATAATTTTTATTAATTTTTTATTAATTTTTATTAATTTTATTAATTTTATTAATTTTTATTAATTTTTATTAATTTTTATTAATTTTTATTAATTTTTATTAATTTTTATTAATTTTTATTAATTTTTATTAATTTTATTAATTTTTTATTAATTTTTATTAATTTTTATTAATTTTTATTAATTTTTATTAATTTTTATTAATTTTAATTTTTATTAATTTTTATTAATTTTTATTAATTTTTTATTAATTTTTATTAATTTTTATTAATTTTTATTAATTTAATTTTTATTAATTTTATTAATTTTTATTAATTTTTATTAATTTTTATTAATTTTTATTAATTTTTATTAATTTTTATAATTATTTTATTAATTTTTATTAATTTTATTAATTTTTATTAATTTTTATTAATTTTTATTAACTTTTATTAATTTTTATTAATTTTTATTAACTTTTTATTAATTTTTATTAATTTTTATTAATTTTTTAT
>OV651819.1:67738340-67752453 GCA_927349885.1 Psylliodes chrysocephalus | reverse complement strand
AAAAAATTAATAAAAAATTAATAAAAATTAATAAAAATTAATAAAAATTAATAAAAATTAATAAAAATTAATAAAAATTAATAAAAATTAATAAAAATTAATAAAAATTAATAAAAATTAATAAAAATTAATAAAAATTAATAAAAATTAATAAAAATTAATAAAAATTAATAAAAATTAATAAAAATTAATAAAAATTAATAAAAATTAATAAAAATTAATAAAAATTAATAAAAATTAATAAAAATTAATAAAAATTAATAAAAATTAATAAAAATTAATAAAAATTAATAAAAATTAATAAAAATTAATAAAAATTAATAAAAATTAATAAAAATTAATAAAAATTAATAAAAATTAATAAAAATTAATTAAAATTAATAAAAATTAATAAAAATTAATAAAAATTAATAAAAATTAATAAAAATTAATAAAAATTAATAAAAATTAATAAAAATTAATAAAAATTAATAAAAATTAATAAAAATTAATAAAAATTAATAAAAATTAATAAAAATTAATAAAAATTATTAAAAATTATTAAAAATTATTAAAAATTAATAAAAATTAATAAAAATTAATAAAAATTAATAAAAATTAATAAAAATTAATAAAAATTATTAAAAATTAATAAAAATTAATAAAAATTAATAAAAATTAATAAAAATTAATAAAAATTAATAAAAATTAATAAAAATTAATAAAAATTAATAAAAATTAATAAAAATTAATAAAAATTAATAAAAATTAATAAAAATTAAGAAAAATTAATAAAACTAATAAAAACCAATAAAAATTAAATTAATAATTTTTTTTCAAGTATTTCATGAAAAAATTTCTCACGAGTAACAAAAACTGTTATTCACTTTTAATAATTGAGATTAGAGAAATTCCAGCGAAGCGGGTCAGCTAGTAACATAAAAGAATCTTTGTTTTTAAGTTTTTTTTTGTAATAGCTTATGAGCTTCACATTTTTTAATAAAAATTATTTTGTTTAAAAAGAAATATGTCTTAATGCCATTTATATACCTCAATAATGTTACAAAAACAAAAATCAAAATATATCATGTTTGTTTACAAAAAATGCATTAAAATCAATTTGTATTGTGTTTTAATATTGCATGGCGTCGGACCTAACTCAATGATTTTTTGGAAAATTCTTGTCTCAAAAGGGCATATCTCAAGAAAACCTGATTTTCTAGGTAACTGCTAACAATAACTCATAAATAGCATAAGGCAATACAAATTACATTCTTTAGATACACTTGCTTAAAAAAACAAGTAAACCGGGAGTTGCATTTCCATACTATGATTAATTAAATGAGACCACCTCATTTTTAAAATCTTAAAATCGCTCTCCTGAAAAGTTGCAAAAAATGAGTTATGCCCTTTTGTAAAATGGGCAACGATATTTTACATCAATATTAGTTACGATATCGTTAACAAAAATGTTGAAGAGAAGAGGACCCAGAATAGAGCATTGAGGAACTCCGGAAGTTTGAGAAAATACACGTGATTTGAGACCCAGACATTAAAAAAATTGGGTGCGTCCAGATATATAGGATTTTATGATAGTTATTAGTTGTTCAGACATTCCGACCTGGTGAAGTTTTGTTAGTAGTATGCCATGATCCAACCAATCAAAGGCTTTGGAAAATCAGTATAGATTATGTCTACCTAATTCTTTTTGTCAAGTGCTTCACACAAGAACTGTGTAAAACAAATGAGATTTGTTATAGTAGAACGTCCTCTGATGGATCCATGTTGTTCAGGTATAATAACATTACATAGCTTGCAAAATAAATAATCTCAAATGTTTTTGAGAATTTGCACAGAATAGTAATAGGCCTATAATTGCATATTTCGTTACGATTACCTTTTTTAAAAACAGGGCATATTCGAGAAATCTTCCAGATAATTGGGAACGTACCTGATGATAACATTAAGTTGAAGATATGTAAAGGTTTAAAAAAATTTAAGTACAGTCTTTAATTAGGGTAGTTGTTTTGACTTCATTTTTTTAGGGCAATCAGAACTTCGTTTTCTATAAAAAAGGGCGTAGTTTCCAGATTTGAGCAAGATTTAACGTTGGAGGCAGTGTATGGTCCTGACTCAATATAATTTCCAGCGAAAAAGCTGGCAAAGTGTTCAACTATGTCCTGGACATTTTCCGAGTTTACATTGTTATACGACATAATGGGGTCTATTCTGTAACAATTCCTTTATATTTAACGGCCTTTAAAAATATTTTCTTCTTTACTTCTGTCACTATTTAAACGGATCTTTAAAATACATTAAAGAACTATCTTAAAGAAATCTGTTTAAGTAATGACAGAAGTAAATTAACGAATACGAAAATATTTTAAAGGCCGCCAATATTTTTAAAGGCCGTTAAATATAAAGGAATTATTACAGAATAGACCCCATTAGCTGGAATTAAAGATGAGTTAATAAATGACCAAAACTGATTGGGATTTGTTTTAATGTTTGGTTCGGAGGCACGGGTCGTTTGAACTCAACCTAACCTGAAAGTCCTTGCCCTTCTGATTTTTTTTGGCAAAACTGATCTCTGAGGTATGGATATATGGAAAAATACTTTTCCTAAATCGAACAACAAGCTATTTTAGTTTAAGCGGCATTTGAAAAATGGAATGTATGGATCAAATTTGTTGTTTTTACAATGTGTGAAAAAGATGTGTGTGTGTGCGGATGTGCGAGGCTTCGTACTCCCTATATGAGTACACGGACACCCGGAAACACTACACAAGCCAGTAAAAATACTCCCCACACACACACACATACAGCCACAGAACAATCCCACAGCACGGCCGCCTATGTCGCCTACGGGTACGCTAAACAGCGTATCTCGTTATAAATTCAAATCATTCTCTACAGTCGGTAAGACAATTTTTTCCGTACACTTTTTAACGCTCGACTCGTTGTGGGGGCAGGAGCGGGACAGAATACAAAATCAAAATAGCGAAATTCGAAGTATATATTGCTTATTTACAACCAGCTTTGTGACTGTGAACATGTCGAATAATTTTGGTCAAAAATAAGTACGGTCCGAGCTACGATATTTCAAAATGGCTTCTTTAATCTCAAAGACTTCTCACAGTACTCATGCACTTTCACATGAAGAACATCGAAGTAAAGTGTGTTTCTTATGCTTGAAGAAGAATAACGTGATGTTCAAAGTGGCCAGTTTGTTGAGATCACATTTGGAAACATTACTCCAGTTTTATCTTGCCAATTTGCTCAGTAATGAAAGATTGCCGAAAGTTGTCTGCACGGCTTGCAAGAGAAATATATCTCGGAACAAATCGGAGAGAGACGGCGGAAGGACCAATCTTCAAACCGTTGCATTACCAGATTTTTCAAAGTTTCAGAAGCCAATTTTAAGTACAAGATCTCAGACTGGGAAACGCTGTGAGTGTTATTTGTGTGAGCTTGCGAGATGGAACATCACGAAGCCACTTTTGACTGGCAGAAAATCATCTGCTCCAAAATGTGTGAAACGTTGTTCAAAATGCTTCATGGTATCGAAACGTGGCACTGCTCATAAATGTACTAAAGCGGCTACAATAACAAATCTCCATTTTTTTCAACCAAAAAACTTGATTTTCTTACAACAAGATCAAAAATTAGTACACTTGTTACAAACCTCTTAGTGTACTGTAATAATCTTGAAAATTTAATTGAATATATTGAGACACAGCGAGAAATTGGCAATCACCATTTAAAATTTGGGATAGATGGTGGAGGCGGATTCCTAAAAGTCTGTCTATCTATACAAGCTCTTCAAGATGGAAATGATCAAAAAGAACTGAAACGTCAGAAATATAATGATGGTGTGTGTGCCCAGACTTTCAAAGATACAAGAGTCAAGAAATTGTTTATCCTCGGCATTGCGAAATCTGCACAAGAGAACTATGATAATGTCTCAGAGATCTGGAAAATCTTGAATATAAATAATTTTTCCTGTACAATAGCGACTGATCTTAAATTAGCTAATATTTTGTTAGGTATTACGTCCCATTCATCTTCATATCCTTGTACATGGTGTTTCTCTGAGAATAATAATTTGGAAAACGTCGGGTTGCGTCGCACAATAGGAAACTGTACTAATTATTTTGAAGCTTGGAGAAATGCGGGATCAATTATGAAAAATTCGAAAAACTACAAAAATTGTGTAAATCTTTCTGTTTTTACCGGCGATAAAAATACTAGAGTTCTTGAAATTATTCCCCCTCCAGAACTTCATTTGATACTCGGTGCAGTAAATAAGATAGTGAACCATATGCAGGGTGAATTTCAACAAGAAACACATGAGTGGACTAAACTCTGTAATGTACAACGCGAAATAACTCACGGAGGCGCGGGATTCAAAGGAAACTCTTGCAAAATATTGTTGAATAAAGTCGATTCTCTCCGGGCTATTTGTACCGTGGGCTGTTTAAAATATGTAGAGACTCTTAAGGACTTTCACAGGGTCGTTAACGAATGTTTCGGAACTCAATTGAACCCTTCTTACAGAGAATCGATTAGGAAATTTAAATCGAGCTATTTAGCTTAGAGTATATCAGTCACACCAAAGGTACATGTGGTATTTTATCACATCGAAAATTTCTGTGAAAATTCTAAAAGAGGTCTTGGATTTTATAGCGAACAAGCTATGGAATCCGTACATTCCGATTTCAAAACCACATGGAATAAATATAAGGTTTCTGAGAGTCACTCTGATTATAATTCGAGGTTGTTGAATATAATAGTAATCATGTATAATATATAAAGGTTTTGCTTTCATGGTAATCCAACTGGTGAATAAAGAATATTTTTCATAATAACGATTATTATAACAGAATTTCATTAACAAAAACCCTAAGAAAAGAATGCGAGCTTCCGCTATATGGTCGGAGAGTTGCGTTAAAAGAGTGCATGAAAAAAACTGTCTTACCGACTGTAGGGAATGAATTGAATTTATAACGAGATACACGCACATATGGATCTATACAAATACGCGAGCATAGATACACACACACACACACACACACACACACACACACACACACACACACACACACACACACACACACACACACACACACACACACACACACACACACACACACACACACACACACACACACACACACACACACACACACACACACACACACACACACACACACACACACACACACACACACACACACACATACACACACACACACACATACACACACACACACACACACACACACACACACACACACACACACACACACACACACACACACACACACACACACACACACACACACACACACACACACACACACACACACACACACACACACACACACACACACACACACACACACACACACACACACACACACACACACACACACACACACACACACACACACACACACACACACACACACACACACACACACACACACACACACACACACACACACACACACACACACACACACACACACACACACACACACACACACACACACACACACACACACACACACACACACACACACACACACACACACACACACACACACACACACACACACACACACACACACACACACACACACACACACACACACACACACACACACACACACACACACACACACACACACACACACACACACACACACACACACACACACACACACACACACACACACACACACACACACACACACACACACACACACACACACACACACACACACACACACACACACACACACACACACACACACACACACACACGCGCGCGCGCGCGCGCGCCGTGCAAACAAATCACTCCGGCACCCGTGCTGTGGGGCGCGCTCCCTTGTTGGGACTGTTCTGTGCTTGTATGTGTGTGTATATGTGTGTGTCTGGGAAGTATTTTTATTGGCTTGTGTAGTGTAGTATATGAAGTACGAAGCCTCGCACACCCGCAGACACACATCTTTTCTAGCACTGTAAAAACAACAAATTTGATCCATGCATTCCATTTTTTACATGCCGCCTAAACTGAAATAGCTCGTTGTTCGATTTGGGAAGAGTATTTTCCCATATATCCATACCTCAGAGATCAGTTTTGCCAAACAAAATCAAAAGGGCAAGGACTTTCAGGTTAGGTTGAGTTCAAACGACCCGTGGAGGTCCTCAAATAGTTTTTGTATGCAGAATCAGACAGATACTTAACTTTAGCTCTTAGGTTACTAAATTGGATGTAGTGTTCAGGATTTTTACTTTTTTTGTATTTATTCCATGCTATAGACTTCAAATTGAGTTTTTTTAATTATTTCAGAGTTAAACGAGTCAGGATAATGATTTTTCGGTGGTATCTTTAAAGAAACGTTTTAGTCGAAGATATTATAGAGTCTCTCGTAAAACATTTTAATTGCTTCTTCCACGCTGCCGAACTGATATTGGTGGGTCCAATCAATTGTGAGTAGATCTTGATATAAACTGGGAAAATGAGCTTTTTTAAAATTATATTCTTTAGAACATGATAGAGATAATGTATTTAGAGTGGCCTTAATGAAAATTTGTAAAGGTTTATCAATAATTTAAAAAATAATGAGTTTTAAAAATCATAGGGTTAGTAAACATAGGTAGGCGAACAATAGGATCGATCCATAATCTTTCTGATCCGATTAAGTTTCCGAAAAAGTCTATATTTTTCAAATTAAATTTTTAATAGTTTTTGTTCTAAATTCACAGATATATTTCATTACATTTTTCACATGATTTAAAAAAGTAATTAACAAAATAACATTATTTTAAAAGAATTAGGTAATAAAATTCATTATTGTTTTAAATAATTATACAATTTGACTATTTTCGGTAATGGTTTGGTTGATCCAGTTGGCAAAATTAGAAACCTTGGTAAATATATTTGGAGTTCCATCGATACCGCATGGGTCAAAGAAAAATGTAACGGTACCGATTACGGTCCCGTCTTGAGACAGAGGACCACCAATGTCACCAAAGCAATTGTTTGATTTTTCGTTTAAGGTACATACGTTGCAGTCGACATCTAATGGACTAGTTGTGAAATATTTTAGGATAACTGCGTTACATTCTAAAACAATAAAAGAGAATGTATAGTATATTTTATTTACTATAATTAAGTAAAATGTTCAATATTCTTATTTTTAGGCTGAAAGATACTTACCATCGTAAGAAACAAGCGTTAAATTAGGGGAAACTTTAAGTTGGTTAGTGCTACCGTAACCAACTACAACGGCTGTACCGTCGAATTTTTGGCCTTGCGTTGCCAATTTTGCTGGTTGTATTTTGTCGTTAAAGGTCAGTGCTTCAGCTAACCGAAGTAGAGCAATATCATATGTACCAAGTCTGGAAAAAAATTGGTTTTTTATTACATACATTTTGGATGAACGTTTCAGGACAATCATTTATAATTTTTCTAAAAGAGAGTTAAAATAACTTACCCTGGGGTGTAGTCAGGATGAACATATGTAGCTGCAACTTTAACGGCAACATTGTCTTCTCCCTGTAAGTTAGAATCTCCAACAACAACCTGTTGAGCGTACTTTACGTAAATAGCACTGGTTAATATCCAATTTTCGTTGACGATTACAGCACCGCAAACATGTTTGCAAACGCCTGAATCACATGATTGAACGGAAGCTACGAATGGATATTCCTCTATTGTGGTATCAGTGCCACCTTCAATACTCAGGCGCTTGTTGGAGAGTTTAACATTTGGTGCTCCTAAAAAAAGTGTTAATTAAAAATTGAACCAATTTTAGAATTTATAGGGAAAATACAGTTACGCTGTACAAAGATTGAGTAACTCACGAAAGATTAAGCAAGTCTGAGAATTTAGAACAGACACTAAAAGAAGAAGAGGAAGAGCAATGCAAAACGTAAAACACTATAATAGCTAAAATACTACGAGAAAAATAATTGACAATCAGAAGCGGCTTCAATAGCAACCACCAAGATAGTATGGCGAGAGTTTGTGCATAGAAAGTAGAAACAACAAATCCTACAGTGGTGAAGTTGCCAAAACACTAAATTAAATGTAAAATCGAAATATCGGAGATTGTTCTTGATTAATGGAAAACATTGTCAAATAGAGTTTTGAGAAAAGTCATGGAGATAGTTATAAAAAAAGTTGAAAAGATATTGTACGCTTTGATGAGTTAAAGTTAAAATAACTATAAAAAGATATTTGCGTTGAAGAAAAGGAAGAATTAGATAGCAGAAAAGATAATTGATCAGAGGAAGAATAAGTGTAAGAGAAAAAAGCATAAAACAATAATATTTATTTCAAAAATAGATTTTACTAACATTAGGTACAATAAATACATAATCACACTAGATGTTTGTTACAAATTAATTTCCTAATCTAGTCCAGAGTTTATTTATTAATTTAATTTAATATATTCTATTATAATACACAGTACAATTTTAGGTGCTTAAGATTAAATAAACTAGAAAAACGAACAACAGTGAATAAGATTATTATTTTTAAGCTATTGCATAGCTTTTATCGCGGACTTTGAGTGCGGCAACCGAATCAAGAAATTCCGTAACGACCGTAACGAAAAAAAACCACTCCGACCGGCACAGCGGTGCGGCGTTAAACAATATTAACTTCTCATTTATTCAATAACAGAAAATCGAAAAATCGAAAAATCGAAAAATCGAAAAATCGAAAAATCGAAAAATCGAAAAATCGAAAAATCGAAAAATCGAAAAATCGAAAAATCGAAAAATCGAAAAATCGAAAAATCGAAAAATCGAAAAATCGAAAAATCGAAAAATCGAAAAATCGAAAAATCGAAAAATCGAAAAATCGAAAAATCGAAAAATCGAAAAATCGAAAAATCGAAAAATCGAAAAATCGAAAAATCGAAAAATCGAAAAATCGAAAAATCGAAAAATCGAAAAATCGAAAAATCGAAAAATCGAAAAATCGAAAAATCGAAAAATCGAAAATTTGAAAAATCGAAAAATCGAAAAATCGAAAAATCGAAAAATCGAAAAATCGAAAAATCGAAAAATCGAAAAATCGAAAAATCGAAAAATCGAAAAATCGAAAAATCGAAAAATCGAAAAATCGAAAAATCGAAAAATCGAAAAATCGAAAAATCGAAAAATCGAAAAATCGAAAAATCGAAAAATCGAAAAATCGAAAAATCGAAAAATCAAAAAATCGAAAAATCGAAAAATCGAAAAATCGAAAAATCGAAAAATCGAAAAATCGAAAAATCGAAAAATCGAAAAATCGAAAAATCGAAAATCGAAAAATCGAAAAATCGAAATATAGAAATATCGAAAAATCGAAAAATCAAAAAATCGAAAAATCGAAAAATCGAAAAATCGAAAAATCGAAAAATCGAAAAATCGAAAAATCGAAAAATCGAAAAATCGAAAAATCGAAAAATCGAAAAATCGAAATATAGAAATATCGAAAAATCGAAAAATCGAAAAATCGAAAAATCGAAAAATCGAAAAATCGAAAAATCGAAAAATCGAAAAATCGAAAAATCGAAAAATCGAAAAATCGAAAAATCGAAAAATCGAAAAATCGAAAATCGAAAATCGAAAAATCGAAAAATCGAAAAATCGAAATATAGAAATATCGAAAAATCGAAAAATCGAAAAATCGAAAAATCGAAAAATCGAAAAATCGAAAATCGAAAAATCGAAAAATCGAAAAATCAAAAAATCGAAAAATCGAAAAATCGAAAAATCGAAAAATCGAAAAATCGAAAAATCGAAAAATCGAAAAATCGAAATATCGAAAAATTGAAAAATCAAAAAATCGAAAAATCGAAAAATCGAAAAATCGAAAATTCGAAAAATCGAAAAATCGAAAAATCGAAAAATCGAAAAATTGAAAAATCGAAAAATCGAAAAATCGAAAAATCGAAAAATCGAAAAATCGAAAAATCGAAAAATCGAAAAATCGAAAAATCGAAAAATCGAAAAATCGAAAAATCGAAAAATCGAAAAATCGAAAAATCGAAAAATCGAAAAATCGAAAAATCGAAAAATCGGAAAATCGAAAAATCGAAACAAATTCCGTAACGAAAATAAACCTAACACCCCCCACTCCGACTGGCACAGCGGTTCGGTGTTGAAAGCCGTGCATCGTCTAACGTCGTTTCAGTTCGGCAGGCTTCAGCACGGTGTTTGTGTGCGTGCGACTCAGTGTTGCCAACCCTACGGATTTTTCCGTAGATCTACGGAATTTTAACTTTGTTCTCGGATATACGGATATAGAACCCAAATCTACGGATTTTTACAAATAAACCCAAACATGCTCAGTAAAAATTTTAAAACATACTTTTATCGATAAAAGGTAATTAAAATTATTACATAAATATTATTTCCTACAACCAAGAAAATTATACTAACGATAAGTAAAATTTTCTTTCAATTTATATCGACATCAGCGTCCAGAAAATCAACCTTTTACACTTTATTTTTTAGAAAAAGATAACTAAGGACTTGATGTTGGTTATTTTTAGGTTTATCTAAAGTATTTTGTGTTTTATTTTCAGATTTTAGTTCTATTATCAGAATTTAGGTTATTTTATTTTTTAGTTTTTTTAGGTTATATATTTTTGTTTACAATAATTATAAGCCAATAATCAGTTATTAAAAAAAAAAATATATAAGTACCTAATATATGTATTATTGTTTTATTGCAAATACATAAATTTTAGTTTTATGTAAAGTCGGCAAGACAAACATCTTTATTTTATTTTAAAAATATTTTAATCAATCATTTTGTAGCAAAAAAAATCTACGGATTTCTACGGATTTTTCGAACCCTTCCTACGGATTTACGTATCCAAAAAGTTGGCAACACTGGTGCGACTAGACGTATGCGTGTAGACTAGCTGCTAACTGATTCTATCTCTTTTAGACACAATTTCCGATAAATGAATTTGAAAATGAATAATGATCCACAAGAATCCACAACAAAATATGGGACCACCATTGACGTGATATTTTCCAGATATTTAGAGGATATCAAGTCTCAAACATGTTTCTTATTTCAGTTACCATAAACCTATAGTTTCAATGATAAAAATTCCTGAATAACCTACATGTATTGTAAGATAATAAAAATATTTTAAACAATATTTACTTCTCATTTATTCAATAAAAGAAGAAAACTGTTTTCTTATCGGTCATCACGCTCAAAAAGTGTAACTTGAAGTAATATCAAAGAAAAAACTTGAATTAATATCAAAGAAAAAAAATACTGCATACATAAAATAAATAAATAATTATAATTGCATAAGTTGATAAAAAGTGCTATGCAATAGCTTTACCGCGGCAGTCCCGGAGTTCCACATATATTTTTTTTAATATTTTTCTTTTTAAGTATACATTGAAATAAACAGCGAAATCCCTATGAAACAATATGGTTGTGCAAGGTATATTTAATTGTAAATTTTGTATAAGTTATGATTTTTTTTATTAAGATAGGGAAGGGTATAATATATACGCACATATTCGCACATAAACATATATACATATAAACACACCTATATACACATTTCTATATAGCTTATAGTTTCAGGGTAATTCAATAAGTTGATGAATGGTATGTCTATTTATTTGGAATAAAAATGATATGAAGTATTTTTTGAACATGTGAATATTATTTACAACTAAAAAATAATTTTTATAAAGATCAGGTAGCCCGTTAAAATATTTAGCAGAAAGGTGAGTATAGCATTTTGTTCCAGTCGTTTTATTTGCTCTATTTGTCATTACGCAATTATTGTATTTTGTCGTGTATTATAGCAATGAGTAATATTTTCAAGAATAGCTTTATTTTTATAGAATTATAACCTCCCCTTAAAATAATATAGTTGCCGAATATTCAGGAAGTGACTTTCATAGAAGTCAGACGAGTAAATAATTGGTTTATTATTTTTAAAGGTCTTTTTTGCAGGATGTCTAATCTGCGTAAATGAGTGTATGAGCATGCACCTGAGCTTAGTATACAATATTAAAAGCGTGATTCCACTAATGCATGATACAGTGTGATATAAAGATGTCGAAAGGATATCACGTAGAAGAACAAAGAAAAACATGAGTCAGCAAAGGAGCAAAGAAGAAAGTGTTCAATCATGAGTTATGTACACGGTAGTGTACAGTGAAGCACAACCTAAAAAGGTTTCATGGTTTGTGGGCAAATAAGAAGAGCTGAAAGGCGATGCGCAATGAACAGGAAACGCCATTCTGTAACAAGCCATGTTAAAGGCAAGAAGACCCTTCTGAATGTATATTAATTGAAATAATAAAAACCAGTGTATGTTATGTTGAGAATACACTGCGACCTAAAAGATCTATTGTGCCCCCTTCTGCCGCCAATGCACTAAGGAAATATCTCAATGCCTATAAAGATCCTTCCAATCCTATTTTCTCAAGTAAGTGTAGGATTTGAAGTGGCTTCAAGTAAGGTAAATCTCCCTCTTCTATTTGATATCCTCCTAGATATAGTGCTCTTGGATTCTGGAGTGCTACACATTTAGTTAGGATAAGAATAGAGGTTTCGTCCTCCTCCTCGCAAAATCTGCATTCACTATCCTCTACTAGTCTCAGTTTACTTAGATGTCCTTTTAGTCGGCAATGCCCGGTAAGAATCCCTGTTACAATACGTAGCCTGTTCTTGCTCAGGCAGATGCAGGCTTCCGATCTTTTCTGGTTATATTTACCCAGAAGTATCTGGGCCTGTCTCAGTCCCAAGAGATTATTCCAATTATTGGTTCTTCTACTGCCCAATTCTTTTTTAATCTCACCTAATATTAAGTTAGGTCCTACAAAGGGTGTTTGAGCCCCTTTCCTTGCAAGACTATCTGCAATCTCGTTACCCTGTACCTCGTTATGTCTCGGGACCCAAGTAATAGTAACTGTATTTTTTTCGCTTAGCTCATTTAATTGTTCTAGGCATCTCCAGACCATTTTTGAGCTGATTACGTAAAAGCTCAGTGCTTTGATGGCTGTTTGACTATCGGACATGATGATAATCTCTTGTCTTGTAAATTTTTAGAGAACAAACCACCCTTCTTTAAGAGTCTCGGGAAAAATTTAAACTTTTTGTATACTGGGTGTTTCCACATGAATATATTAATATAGAAATTAATGAAGTCGCGAAAACGTATCAGGAGCGATTCAAGTTTCTAAAAGAAAAAAAATTAAAACAGAAATCATGATATCATGTGATTATTTTTTATTTTTAAATTGTCAGAATAAAAAGGATTTTTGTAAAACGGGATTTTTGAATAGTTCTGAATTTGTTAGAAGGGATTTGGATTGTTTGAAAATGTTAAAAGTTGGAACAATTGATAGTTAAATAAAAATATGATGTGTCCAACACATGACTTTCCTATCTAGTTATTATAGGCTTTTTCCGGTTATTTTGTACAACCTATTACAGCACCTCTATAAATATTTAGAGGATAAACTAAATATATACATTTTCCACATACATTTACCTCGAAACATTTTTCTATAGATATTTATTGAAAACGAAAATAATGAAAAATTTAAAAATCATATATAAACAAAAATTATAGAGATCGATATCGAAAACCACTTTTAGTTCAACAATTTTCATAAAAATCAGAATTTTGTACAATTTGTCAAATTTCTCGAATACGGACCATTTCAAGAAATTTTGACAAAAATCAAAAATTATAGATAATAATATTAGAAGTAACTTTTATTTCAAAAATGTTCTTCTCCAAACATAAATAACAGACATATTCCATAAAATATAAAAACGGCCTCCCATAAAGTACCCCCCCAGATGTTCCGACTTTGTCCAAAATCTAATAATTTCACGTCAGGCCGAAACAAAACTTAAGTTTAAAATTTAATGTTTTTTTCTTTATCCGTTTTTGAGTTTTCTTCAAAATTAGAAATTTACACATTTTCTCAAATATCTCGAATACAGTCCTTTTTAGAGAAATTATGTATGAATTAAAAATTATAGAGAATTATATTACAAACAACTTTTATTTAAACAATTTTTATAATTTTTTTTTATTCTGTCAAATTTCTCGAAAACGGGAAAATTTTG
>OV651819.1:67590840-67733340 GCA_927349885.1 Psylliodes chrysocephalus | reverse complement strand
TGACGACGCCATTCGGTGGTCTTAGTCAAGGTCGGATTAAAGCATATTTAAAGATTTTGTAATAAAATAAGGTATTGATAGGCAGGATCGTATTAAAACAAAAAAGCTTCACAGATTGCGCCAAATAATTAGCTTGTTTTTATTGATGGTCTTAAAATTTCTATTAATATTTTTAAAGTGAAATATATGAGCAGCCTTAAATATAACTTAGGACCGATTCCACCGTTGTGTTAAACGAAGTTTAAAATTACATTTTTACATTAAAAATGTCATTTTAATCTCCGTTTAACACAACGGTGGAATCTACCCTTAATAACATATATTTATGGAAATCGGGGACAAGAAGCGTCAAATGTTATCTCGGAATTAATTAAATCTAAAAAAAATTACAAACGCCGGATTTAGTGATAAATAATTCAAAATTGTGATGAAAAATTATTTCAATTTTTGTTATTAAACATACAAAACTATTATTTGACATTTTTAGATTGCCAAAAATATCTTTATTTGCTTTTTTTTTTGTATGCTTTATAATAACAATACATGGAGCTTATATCCAAGTCTTCGTGTGTTAAGGCATATTGTGTACATACACCGCAACGTTGAATTTTAAGAATTTTTTTTTATTAAAAATCCGCATATATAATAAAATTTTCTTAAAAAATATTAATATTTTGTGCATGCAATTCATTAATATGCTTGTTTATATTTACATTTTCGACAATATTGCCACCATTACACGCGATTTTGGAAAATGGCTCATCCTTACTAGTCCTACGAATTTCATGTAGCCTTACAAGTAAAGCATCCCCACCTGTTTCGCAGTTTTCAGTTCCAGAATGTAATAAATTTAAACATTGCAATTTTTTGAACGTCCTTTGAATTTGGACCGATGTAGGGTTTACACAAATACCATCATGGAGGAATGATAATTAAGAGTTGCAGATTCCTCACAGAAATTTGGCAGCATGTTTACCTTCAGCGACATATGGAATAGTTTTGTGCAATTAATACTCAGTCGGTAATATAGAAAGATGTAATGCTATTTTAGCTTGAAAATTGGCGGGCTTTTGAATTTACTTCAACAAAATATAAGAATTTTACATTTTTAATAGCACTGCTTAAAACACATGATTTTGATTGTGACTCATTACTAATTTACTACTTATAATTTCTTTAATGGCTAATTAAGATTTTCTTGCTTTTTGTAATGAAAATACTTTAGATTTATCAAGATTATAAAGCTTTGTTATTCGCATATCTAGAATAATTATCAAAATAAATATCAGAATTAAATTTTTGTCAAGCATTTCAATATTTGGGAATAACACAATTACGATTAATATTCATTTTTTTTTCTGAATTATTCCATACAAAAAGTTCTGCTTGTTGAAGAAAATTACAAGAAAAAGTTTCCTTTTAAAGTTATGTAGGAAAACTGAAAGGAAAACTGTGACTTTTCTTGGTAAAATCAATAAGGTAATACAGATTTTTTCCTCTTGTCAATTTTAAGTTTCTTCATTTATTAAGACCATGCACACCTGTCCTAACATATTAAAATAGTAAACCTATTTTTTCGTCAAACAGAATTTTTTTATAATGACTTTTTCCTTAAAATAAAAATAAAGATTTTTCCATTTTGTCAACTCCATACGGGAGATGTTTAAAATATAACATTTTAATTTAAATCTTAATAATATACCTACATAAGTAAATATAAATTGACGCTATACTTTACGTGACGTTAACTAGGCACCTACCTACATCTTACTAATAGCTTTATAACTGACAAACTGACTCATAAACTAGGATTTTTTTAAAAGTATACCATACATACCTAATAAGATCTTTAAGAAACCGAAAAAATCTTTTAATACAGTTTATTCATATAGTTTTTTGCTGCACAACTTTGCCCAGACATAGTAAAATACTTAAAAGTTAACAAATTAACACTGGAAAACAACTACTATATAAAAAGTGTCAAAAAATATATATAATTCTAAAAAATAACAATAACTACATAATACAAACATCACAAACAAAATAAATTTAAGATACACGCTACTGATTCCGTGCTACTGCAACTTGTTTGTTTTTGTCGATATAAACGACGACAGTGACGCCACTGGCTTGATTGAGAGGTTGGACCCCAAAATGGCGGTGTGCGCGTAGATGTGCGCGTAGCGTTGCCGCTAAGACAAGTTAGCCTGCCGATTGTTTATTATGCCGTGACAACGGCATGTCCTGCGAAAAGCATAGTTTATTCTCAAAATGACAGTAACGTCATATACCGCATAAAAAATAAAATGAAAAACGTCAATTTTAAAGAAAATATGTATTCATATGGAACTAAAACTAGTAAATAAATACAAAATGCTTTGGTAAAAATAACAAGAAAGAGATAAAGACACTGATTCATGCCAATCCTGAAAACATTTTCTTTCACAAAGGGGTGGCTTGTCGACGCAATCCCGACACTGCCAAGCGGTTTCTTTTTTTTTTTTCATTATATAACAATGCTTACAGCGCTTATATTTCCCCCGTTTTTTAGAATCTTCTGGTATAGGGATGGCCTCAAAAACATGAGCAGTATTCTTCCTAGATTTTTTAGATGGCATGGATTTAGTTTGTTTTGGTACAGTTTTAACAAAATCCCTGCCATCTTTCGACCGTTAAAATATGAAGAATTACTTTGAGTAAATTCAGGAATCCTGAATCAGGATCATCTATCGAATCGTCGGTACTATATGGATTGTGTGCGCTTTTAGCATCCGATTCTGACCCTTCAACCTTCGTATCAAGCTCATCATACCACCTAAGTAGTTGTTCTTGCTTTTTGTCCATTTTAGCTACGTACTAAGCCAAGTATTTAGCACACACAGTCCCTAACAATGCGTAAATCTGAACTAAACGCGCCAGCAGGTATCGGTAACTGGTATAGCCCGAGCTGAAACTATATTTTTGTTTCAAAGAACAGATTCTAGATGGCGCTGTACACAACAATTTACAGAAATCTACAATTGATGGTGGAAAGAGTGGGAGTGTCATTTGTCATTGTCAGGCATCCATTATCGATTACCTCGCGGTGAATGACATTTGCCATTGTACGTATTTTTTTGTGATTATCAAATATCATATTGTCAATAATTATTATTTGTTTGTATTTGGGTGTGCTCTGGATCCTGGATGAATAAATAGTAAGTATTTTGTAAATAATTGTTTATTGTATTGTCAACTTGGTCTTGTTCAATTGTGTTTTAAATGTTCAATTTGTGTACTTGATCTTGCTGACGATTGAGCTTATTTTAAATTTTTGTGGTCATTTTTAGTTATAAAAGCTGTAATATATCGTATTGTTGTATGCCAAATTGCTTTGTAAACACTCTGAAATCCTAATAACGATTTATTTCAAATTTGAGTATTGGGTGTTCCCAGTCCATTTTTCAAGAATAAAACAACAAATTTGTAAAAACTATTTAGTATGTGATAAACATTTTGAAGATATGTTTAAAGTTCTTGGTGCACGCAGCGATCTAACTGTATTTTTATTTGTTCTAGTACAAACTTTTTCAAGCCGTTTGGAGTGGCAGTATTGCATCGTTGAAGACAAAAACAGCCTAGTCAGGGAAGTAATAGTCACTGTACTTTTTGTATTCATGCCTCACATTTGATTTTTATATTGATTTAGTTCAGATTGTTACTTTTACTGTTTTTTATTTGTTCTAGTACAAACTTTCTTCAAGCCGTTTGGAATGGCAATATTGGATTGTGGAAGACAAAATAGCCTAGTCCGGGAAGTAATGGTCAGTATACCTTTTTTTATTTATGCCTCACTTTCTGTGCTCCCCAACAGATTTGAAGGGTTCAGAAAAAAAGGGGCCTAGTCACAATTACCAAAATATTCAGAAAACCAAATTTAATTTAGACTGACTAAATACAAACTTTTGATACTTTAATGTAATTGATTACAAAAAGATGTTACTTTGTTTAAATGTTGCCTGATTATATTGTAGTTTACCACTTAATTTACCAGGCAGTTGTAATTTTTTATTCTAAATACTGAAAATGACAAACAAACAGTAGGAAAGTCCTTGGACATAATTTTAAATGCACTGTTTTGCATTTGCTAATATACTGGTATTTTACAAAATAGGGCGGACCAGTTCAATTTTGATAAAAATGTGGCTTAGCTGCTTTTTTCTTCCTGTGCCCTTCTTGATTTATAAGTTGATTAATACTTATTTTTTGTTTTAGATAAAACTCTTCAACCTCTGTGGACAATGACTTAACTTTCCAGCTAATTAACACGCTACATTTAATTATTCTATTTTGTATGTTTTTTTTTGTTTTAATAAATTAATTTTGTTGTACATGCTTTTTAATTTTTTGTAAAAATATTTCAACTTGTAGTCAAGTTAGGATTGGTTCATACTACTCATTTTTTGCTTTATTGTAACAAATATAATTTTATTGCTACAATAAACGTAAAAAAGGAGTTGGTATGAACAAATCTTAATTTGACTACCACTTTTAAACTAAATTTTGAAGGACCATTTTGAATGTTCCCGCGTTTTGTGTTAACTAAAGTGACCGCGAGATGGCGCCACTTCCGCCAAATAGTTCAAAGAACGCTCACCGGGTGTTACAAAACTGTCTCAAATTTTAACATTGCAGTTTCCATTCTAAAAGTAATTGTTCTGTGCACGCCAGAACTTTGTCTATCGCCGAACCAAATTTTTCCCCCCAGCAATGACATTTCGCAAACAATTTTTATTACACAGGTGTCTAGTGGGACATTTTACATAGTTCTATATACAAAATTGACGATATATCGCGCAAAATGTATCTATAGCGCATTAAGCCTTTGACTGCAATTGCCGTCAGTGTCCATACTGAGATAATATATTGTTATGGTAAATTTTTCACTTTAAAATTAACAAAGTAAATGTTACATATTGAAATTATGCAGTGACACCCTGTATAGGAATTCAATTTTTTAATGAATATTTGAAAGATGGGATATTAATTTAATACCAAAGAGGTTAGAAAGGGTAGAGGTAACATAGGAAGCATTTGTCACTGCGCGAATTTTGCCAAAACCGAAAAACTGGGTGGAAGGAGTAGGGAGATGTTCTGGGCCGGACTTAAATATTTGTATTGTAGTACCTAATTTTGGTAGGTAACTAAAAGATGAAAAATTATGAGACTTTTTTTGACTTTATTTGTTAGCACGATTCATTTATGATGAGGGTAATAACACTTTATCAATATATAACTAGCTAAGGGCCGATTCCACCGTTGTGTCAAACGAAGTTTAAATTACTAAACGAAGATTAAAATGTAAAAATGTCATTTTAAACTCCATTTAGTAATTTAAACTTTATTTTTGTTAATATAAAAATGTCATTTTAATCTTCGTTTAGTATTTTAAAACAAAACGGTGAAATCGACCCTAAGTAAAAGTTTATAAAATTATTATAATAAAACAGCTGTTGAGACAAAAAGTTATCGAAACAGACAAAGTACTTTTTGCTCGAATTACACACAAGATTTTTTATACGATCACACCAAAATAAAATAAATAATTAAATTTTATTAGAAATGGGCTACCTTTTCGTTCGTTATAATATTTTAAGTTTATTTGACATAAACCTACTCTTCGAAGAGAAAAAATGTTTTGGTACTTATATACCGGTAATTATTTATGATTTAATTATTTATGGAAAATACCGGTCAATGATTTCAAATATTAGGAAATCAATTAATAGCTATTTATGTAACCAGTTAGGGGGCGTCCATTAATTACGTAAGGTATTTTTGAGGATTTTTTGACTCCCCCTCCCCCCCTGGCGAGATTTGGTAAGATTTTCCTTAACTCCCTCCCCCCTTCCCTAATCTCGCGTGAGATTTTTCAAAATTCGTGTTTTGGGTGTAAATGTGTTGTATTATTAAAAAAAAAAAAAAACAAAAACACAATATGTTCCATTACTTTTATTTAAGACTAGCAAAGCCTAGTGTTTGAGAGTGTTGCAATTATTTAAAATCACATTAATAAAATTAAATGATAAATACTTAAATGGAAATTAATAAAAAATAAATAAACATAATTATAAGATTTTTCCATATTTTATTCTAGAAATACTTTTACTTTTACGCAATTTTACACCGTTTTTTACTAGAAAAAATATTACGTGAGATTTACGAAAAGCCCCCCTCCCCCCCAAGTGAGATTTAGAAAGATTTAGTTTTATCCCCTCCCCGCCTTGAACACCTCACGTAATTAATGGATGCCCCCTTACGAAATGCCTTATTTTCTGTAACGAGTAAATATTTGCGGGACGAGCGGAGCGAGGTTCCGCAAAATGAACGAATTACACAAAACGGCATTTCGTAACGTGTTTACATACAAGATTTTTCTAATTTTGTCTTGATTAATTATAATATTGTGTTGAAAAATGATTCACCATCATTCTTTTGTAGGTACTTCCAATCAAATATTTCAGAAAATTGTTGTATTTGATTGCCCTACGACGTTTTTTTTTTTTTTTCAATAGTAATAATAAAAATAAGGGACATATTCAGTGTTGCAAATCTGATTTTTGATATTACCCGCGAGAAATTTAAAAAAAAATATATTTTTAACCATTATCCTTAAAATAGTACGTCAAAATTTTACCCCTAACATTTCTAGGTAATTTTCAATAACGGTGTTCAATATTAAAACGCAATTTACAGCTTTTCTTTTTTTGTTTTCTTTTTTGTTGTTAAACGTAATGTCATATTTTCAAATGTGAAATGTCACTATTCATTGCTTTTTTCCATATTTGGTTTCTTCGATTTTTCGTTTTTTGGATTTTTCGATTTTTCGATTTCTCGATTTTTCAATTTTTTAACTTAAAAACCAAAAAAGAGGCAGTTTTATTTATTTTCATTTCGTAACTGGTGACATAATCAACTTTTCGTAATCAGTTGCATAATGTTCTACTTTATGCAACTGGTTGCATAAAGTAGATCGTTTTGGCGCTTGCTGCGATTACAAAATATATTACTTTATATGTCAAAATTAGAGAAAATAACAAAATGTAAATTAAATGGATAGCTTTCATATTATTATAGAGCAGTGTTCCTTAAACTTTTTTGGAAACGGAACCTTTTTGAAAAGCGAAATATTTGACAGAGCCCTCAACAGATAAAATACATAATTTAAAAAATATTTTTAAAATTTTTCTTTATTTTGACTTTCAATAGGTAAACGTGATAAAAAATCGGCTTTATATTATGCTTCGATTTCACATATTCAATTTTATAATTGTAATTTGACAATATTACTGCCCATCTACGTAGTCTGTTCACTGAAAATTGGGGTATACTTTAGCTGGGTTAAAAATAGTTACCAGAGGTAAGTGATCTGTAACTAGGATAAAGAAATGTCCATACAAATATTCATTAAATTTATTTAAGCCAAAAATTATTGCTCTCTTTTAATTTGGGAATATTTTTGTTCGGACTTTGATAAGGTACGCGAAGCAGAAGTTATAGATTTTTCAATATTTTTTTCAAAAACATGACATATCATGGCCCTTATTCCCACATTTGATGCATCTACGATTAATTTAATCGGCAACTCAGGCTGAAAATGCACAAGAACATAATTTGTTGTTAATTTATTTTTGATTAATTTCAAAGATTCCTTGCAAGAATTATCCCAAATCCATTTCACCCATAAAAAGCAAAATCATATCCTCCTTCCTCTTAGTGACTTAAAAAAATTACTTCTCAAAAAAAGGTCCTCAAGCCAGGTCCTTCCATTTTGTGGCGAGAGTACTGTTTTTTTTATTGTGATTATTTTCTTCGCGGAGTCCTCACAATGGCTTTGCGGAGCCCCAGTGCTCCGCGTAACACTGTTATAGAGAAATACTAAATAGTTTTGAAAAAACTATTGAAACCAGTTGTGAAGTTTGAAACGAATAAATTGGCAATTAAATTGATATTTTTGTATTTGATTGTATGTTTCTCTTTCCACTTCTTAAAAACAGATTAACATGAAACAAGAAATAGTAAACAGTATATAAAAATAACGTTTATTTGTTACTTATAACATGTACCAATGACCAAGTCCGATTCTGTTTATTTTCAAATCAACAAATATGGACGTCGACAGAATCTTTAAAAATTAAATATCTCACCGAAATAAATATAAGTTTCTTTTATCTACTTCACATTTCGCACTTTTATTATAAATAAAGCTTTCTACAACACATCATGGCATTTTCAACGTTAATTTCCAAAATTTAAGTCACAAATACCAAATTAATTCTCGTTGACACATTAAATTTGGATGGACAACTCTCTGACATGTGATGTTCTCAACTGTGATTGGTGGGTGTGAATAATTTCGAAATGGGATTATGCGCAGTGTCTTATGTTCCATCTAAGGTTTGTATAATCTAAGTTTAATACAAAAAAATAGGTGTCAATTTTGAAATGTTAAAAAAAAATAAAATGTCAGAATTTTAAAAGAGAGAATTGTACGTTAAAAGATATAGATAGGAGAATTTAAATAAGCAAGCTGTTCAAATGACTTTGTAAAATGTAATAGGAAGTATAAATTACATAAGAAGATAAAAACATACATGTGATGATAGGCAATTTCATGAAGGCGTGACCAGAGTCAAAGGAAAAATGGGATAGAAGAGGACCAAGATCGTGAGTACGGCATTTATAAACATTTTGATTTGTATAAGTTTTTGATTATTCATTTAAAAAAAGGAATAATAGGTATTCCTTATAAGTTATTGTTAAAAATAGACAATTATAACATAGTAATAGTTAGATTTTAGTAATTTTTTCACAATTGGGCCAATTGAAAGGCTAATCTAATATTAATTATTTGATTTTGTAATTTTGACCAGAGTTGTATTTCAGTAGGTGTAGTAGGGTAGTATTAGTTCCCTTTTTTAAAAAAAGATATTAGAATATTTGATATTTGTTAAATTGTTCCATAATGGTTTGTATAAATTAAACAAGTTGATATTTAGAATAGTTTGTTTATTTAAGCATATAATTTCACAAAATACAGGTACATCAAATTTCTTCATCTGGGATCATTCTTGCATAATTCCAAATAGAATCTATAAAATCAAAATAAAATCAAAATAAAATCAAAATAAAATCAAAATAAAATCAAAATAAAATCAAAATAAAATCAAAATAAAATCAAAATAAAATCAAAATAAAATCAAAATAAAATCAAAATAAAATCAAAATAAAATCAAAATAAAATCAAAATAAAATCAAAATAAAATCAAAATAAAATCAAAATAAAATCAAAATAAAATCAAAATAAAATCAAAATAAAATCAAAATAAAATCAAAATCAAAATAAAATCAAAATAAAATCAAAATAAAATCAAAATAAAATCAAAATAAAATCAAAATAAAATCAAAATAAAATCAAAATAAAATCAAAACAAAATCAAAATAAAATCAAAATAAAATCAAAATAAAATCAAAATAAAATCAAAATAAAATCAAAATAAAATCAAAATAAAATCAAAATAAAATCAAAATAAAATCAAAATAAAATCAAAATAAAATCAAAATAAAATCAAAATAAAATCAAAATAAAATCAAAATAAAATCAAAATAAAATCAAAATAAAATCAAAATAAAATCAAAATAAAATCAAAATAAAATCAAAATAAAATCAAAATAAAATCAAAATAAAATCAAAATAAAATCAAAATAAAATCAAAATAAAATCAAAATAAAATCAAAATAAAATCAAAATAAAATCAAAATAAAATTAAAATAAAATCAAAATAAAATCAAAATAAAATCAAAATAAAATCAAAATAAAATCAAAATAAAATCAAAATAAAATCAAAATAAAATCAAAATAAAATCAAAATAAAATCAAAATAAAATCAAAATAAAATCAAAATAAAATCAAAATAAAATTAAAATAAAATCAAAATAAAATCAAAATAAAATCAAAATAAAATCAAAATAAAATCAAAATAAAATCAAAATAAAATCAAAATAAAATCAAAATAAAATCAAAATAAAATCAAAATAAAATCAAAATAAAATCAAAATAAAATCAAAATAAAATCAAAATAAAATCAAAATAAAATCAAAATAAAATCAAAATAAAATCAAAATAAAATCAAAATAAAATCAAAATAAAATCAAAATAAAATCAAAATAAAATCAAAATAAAATCAAAATAAAATCAAAATAAAATCAAAATAAAATCAAAATAAAATCAAAATAAAATCAAAATAAAATCAAAATAAAATCAAAATAAAATCAAAATAAAATCAAAATAAAATCAAAATAAAATAAAAATAAAAATCGACTGCTTATTGAAACTACCCTTGAGAAAGAGGAAGAAAGGCGTTCAACGGGCAATATTGTAAAGGTTGTGTTTATTGAACAAACAATATGTTGCGGCATATGCCGCTTGTGTCCATTTATGCACATACCATTAAATATAAGTGTCCGCGAATGTGTTAAGATAATAAAATAATTTATCAGTGGCGCAACTGTAGAATTATTGAGTGTTTGCAAAAATATATTGTGACTTATTCGTGAATCACCCTGTAACAGTAAATATTTTAAAATGTCTCTTTTAAGAACATAATACCAAAAATTATATTATTCTTTAATATACATTAAGTCAAACTATCTTTTCAGTTTGAAGAAAAAATAACTAAAATCAGTAATTCTCCACTTTAACGCCCTGTATCTCAAAAACTAGTAATAGTATCGATTTTAAAATTTATACTTCTTAAAACTACAATAAAAATATATATTAAGAAAATGGTTATATTTGACGGGGGAAATTTTAGAATACATGGTGTTTGTGGTTTTTGTACTTTTCTTAATATAGAATACCTTCCAACAAATAACTCACGCTGTATATTTTAAAGCTTAAAGGTGGATATATTTTAGTGATATTACTTTTCAAAAAATTCAACTCATAAGTACAGGGTTTTGAATTAATCGTTAAAAAAAAATAATTTTATGTTGTGGTTCTCTCGATAAAACACCCTGTATAAGAAATGTGTACTGTGATATATTTTGTCGTCAAAATACCATATTAAGTAGTACTTTTTGAAAATATGCTTCTCTGACCGCACAGTAGAATTAGTGTGATTTTACAAAAAATTATCGTCATACATTTGTGAATCACCCTCTAATTATACATATTTTTAATTGTACGTATGTACTAATGTGTTAATAAAACTCATAGTAAACGTGTGTATGCATCAGAAATTTAATTTAGCTCGTAAGGGAGCGTTCAAGTATTACGTAACGAATTAAGGTGGGAGGGGGGGTTTTGTAAAACGTTGCGATGCGTTACAGGGGCGGAAGGGGGGTTTGAACTACGCGTTACGTAACAATATTATTTTTAACCCTTCAGAAAAGTCGCGTAGAGAGATTCTCTCACGCATTTTTTAAAGCGTTTTTTTTTTCTCAAAATTTCAAATGGTGGTTATGTAACGTTTTACTAGGGGAGGAGGAGTAAAAAAAAAAACGTTACGGCGCATTACATGGGGGAGAGGGGGGGTTAAAAATATCCAAAAATTGCGTTACGTAATACTTGAACGCTCCCTAAGTTTGCAAACAAAAATTCACGAAAACTGGGCAATTTTCAAATTTAACACCCTGTATATCGAAAACTAGTCATAGGATTGAGTTGGAGCCATTCACACTTTTGGTTACTAGGTTGACTACAACAACATACCAAAGTATCAGAAAATTTGACGGGTCGCCACTTTGCATAAGAAAAGTGCGGGGTCCTTTGCAAAATCTCTCTAATAAAAGAGAATTTACTTTATTGAACTTTACATAATATTAATTTAATATACATAGATCTCATGCTCTTGCTTTTGTCAAATATTTTTTTTATTCTGCAATGAATCGTCAATCATGAACTGTGATGTAGATGGATGCTACTTATAGTATTTTTAATACAAATCCCGATGCACGTCAGCAATGACTTCGGTCATTCGTCATAGTACTACCAACTAATTAAAATGTCCCTAACTAAGCTAATAATCCGAAAAAGTCACGTATAGTCACGAGCATTCATGAACGTAGTCATATTACTAAGAAGTCGAAAACTGTTATGGTGATTATTTTGATAATATTAAAAATTATTTAAATTATTTAGTTTATACATGTCTAATTCTTGATAATATAAAATTTATAAAAACATTATTAAATGTTTAGTACTCAAAAAATAATACTTTACATTAAATAATTTTGACATTCTGTACGCCCATGAAGCTCGTATTTATAGAGAAGAAATGTCATTACAGTAATTGGTACACCTTGTTGCGGTGTTGCAACCCCTTTTTAAAAAATTTCACTGATTTAGTTAGGTTATGTTTATGTTGAGTTAATTATTGATTGTGCATTTTGTTTTCTGTAATTTAAAATCCTTTTACCTGTATTTTTAAGCTTTGCCAGTTATACTTATAAAAAACTGTTTTTCAAAACAACCATAGAGTGAATAAGCTAATTATTTGTCGTTTAATTTTTATATACAAAATGCCTAAAAAACTAAATAGTCCTTGTAAGGAGTTGATAGCTTCTTTAATCCATTATTTTGAATGAGAGCGTGATAATGATGGACCACGTTTACCTTTAACTGCTGTAAGAGAGGTAAGTTACAAGTTATAAAATTTAATAGAAATATGAAATTATTTTCTTGTCTTTTTTAGTATGTTGCAGCATCTCTAAATAAAAATATTTCTATTTTCAGTAGTATTTGGCAAGCAGTCAAGAATAATGAATGATTAAAATCGCTAATTAAAAAGCATTCATATAAACAAAGGATTACCTACTAATACAATAACACAGGATACAAGTGGAATCCGAAGTGGTATTTATAATATGTATGAAACAAGTAAGTATAAAGACAAATCTATTAATTCAATCATAATTTATTTATATTACCTATAAAAGTTTTAATTTGTATACAGTAATATAAATACATACTTATTTGCAGGTCAACATATAACTTTGGAACCTTTAAGAGAAAAGTTGATTGAGAGACAAATGTTTAATGGCTATATTGCATCATTGTCAACTGTATTAAAAGAATGAAAGAAAAAAGATAACCAAGACGTGAACTGTAAATAGGTCAGTTTTTAAGAAATTATAGAATTACAACAGAAGCAGTTCGTTGTCATTGATGAAACATGTATCGTTCAAAATAAAACATTAAACAGCTCCTGGGAAAATAATGACAAAGGGTGTTAGACCTACAAAAATCGATGGCAAGAGATAAAACCAAATATGAAGTAAATTAAGGTATCAGTAATTGTGTAAATCAAGTAAAAAAAAATAATATTGAAATAACACATCATATTGAAGATTTAATGGTAGATACGCTATTCTAGCAATCATATAAAGACAATTTAATTGGAAAAATTTGATTACAGTGGTCAATAAACATCTACATGTTTTACACATTTTCAAGATGTACAGTGAAACCCAAAAATGCCTTTTCTTTCAGAAATAAACTTTAAAACAATATCAAAAAATTAAAAATGAAGTTACAAAATTTGATATAACGGTGTACCTAACTTATTCGAAATAGCAACTAAATAGAAATAAATAAAACATGCTTTTTTCAGGTGCAAACCGCCAAAGAAATATATGGTAGATAATTACCTAAGCAGAACAATATAGACAAAGTATTACGTAATCTTCCCTGCCATTGTATTTTTAACTCCATTGAACTTATTTGTGACCTTTCTAAGCAATATTATAATAGACATATTGGCAGAGAGGGAGTTTTTAATAGATTAGAAATTATTTTTATTATAATTAACCCTAATAGCGATATCGATGACTGCGATTCAAATACTTGCGATCTGGATTAGGAGAAATAAAAGAATTTTATAGGAATAATGAAGATTAGTAGATGAATAGTTGTTTTTTTATGAGAAAATAGTGTAATTAAAAAAAAAAAATTGTCTAATTTTTAAAACAATAAACAGTTTGATATATTTCTTATACATCTGTATTTTTATTTAATTTATTCCAAGATATAAAAAAAATATTTGACTAAGAATAACATTTTTCAAATGTTTTTTGAAGCTGATAGAATGGAGAATCTTGAGTGATGAATCTATTGTTCATACATGTTTCGATAACTTTAGAGTTGAAAAGAAGTAGCGATATCTGTTTATTTTTGAAGCATTTCTGGCTATCTTGAATACTTGAGCTACAGAACCGTTACTGAAAGTGAGATTTACTAAAGCACCTACTCAAATATTTTAACAATTTCCTTCTTGTATTCAAATATTTTAGCATTTTCAAACTTTAATTTTTTAAGTATAGGTATCTACTGATATTATGAATCCTCCACATGCCTTTGTAGTTTTCATTTTTTCAATGACCTCTTTAATTTTATGGGGTGTTGTGATTTATAACTTAAATATAGTTCTGTTAAATAACTTTCTTGGTGAAATTAAATTAGTTTTAGATATTTTCTGTGCTAATTCTAAACCAATTTTGATCCATCTGTAATATACTACCTTACAGTTTTATTTTCCATAACTTGCATAATATGTTTAACGCTTTTTTGTTCAGATGTTTATTATTCATAAAGGAATTCAATATTTTCCGTTAGTTATATACATTTAAAACTAATTGTTCCTACTATATAGTAACATAACAAATACATAACCATACAATTTTAAAAAATTTTAAATTCCTCAACTATTCTGACGATTAGGCAACACTGCAAGGCCGTGACGTCATAAATGATCTCTGACGTGCATCGGGATTTGTATTAAAAATACTATACTTTATTAATTTACCATAGTGGCAGCTTGAGGCGTAATGGTCTTTAATGTGATTATACAGTTTAGAGAATATATTTATAATTACTAACATATACAGTATCGACTATCAAACATTTTCCAATATGCTTTGCACTATTCCATGTGAAAACTACAGAGATATAGCATTAGCGCGAGCTGGAAACGAATAATATCAGCTCTGCCCATTTATACGGCCCGGCCTGTAACATCCTGTACATGATATTATAGTATCTAAGTAGTATGTTGTTTTTATTTTTTGATAGTTTTTGTTTAAAAAAAAGATTTATTGATGGTCAATTGAATTATATACATGAATGTCACATTTTTTTGAATTGTAAGAATTTTAATAAAGTATTGCTCCACGATAAACCTAATTCTTTGGACTGGTATTTCACACGGCCAGCGTTACAAGCGGTCGAGCCGTATAAACAACACAACAAAACATAATTGAATGAAACAAGAATTTAAATAATTGCAGAGTTTAAACGTTAAGAATTACAAACTTTAGGAAAAATACTGATGAGTATGTTACAACGAAACCACAATGTAATAATTATATCAAGGACAAGCGAAGTAAAATATACAATTTTCTTGCTATTTCGTTCGTAATGTCACACTATGCAAGTGAATGGTCAAGAATAGGACTGCCGGATTATTTCCGAGAACAAAATGTCCATTATTTCGAAATAAGTGCAAAAAAATAATGGCAGTTGTCGCGTAACAGAAGGATTAAAAACAAAATTGTCAATCCTACAATATTTCCGTTCAATTAGTAAAAATGAGCTGCGCGACCGGGTTTTATATTTATTTGCGAAATACTAAAGTTCGCTGCTACAAACAACCCCCAAAGGTCGTCTTTTTTTAAACGCAATTATGCAATTTCATGTCAAAATACCATTAACTCACGTTTCGGGATTTCCGCAAACAATGCTCAATTCTGCCTGTTAAGATTCCAAATGTTTTCCAACATTGTACACAACGCCGGCACGCTAGGTTTTGGTAGAATAAACGAAACTGTATCTCGTGACAGCTGTCTATTTATTAATTTTAACACGAATTTCTGCATAGTTTAGTTTTGGTGTAAATACAAAGAAAAAAAAAAAAAACGTAAAGGAACATTATAAAAGCATGCTATATTCCTGCAAAAAACACTATACCTATGTTTGGAATTTTAATTTTTTTGCTACAAATATATTACGGTAATTTGGACCAGTAGCGTAACGAAAACTCATTTTTTGGGAGGGCATAACGACAATTACTTTCATGTAGCTAACATTTGTATAAATGGTATGGCTTTTTCCAATTTTCAAAACTTTATTTAGTAAAATTGTGGTGTAAAAGAAGCAACATTACAGTATAAAATAAAATATATTTTCTATTCTAAATATAAAGTAGAATTAAGATATAACTTAACTAAATACACTCGGTATTTGGTTTTTTAAAAAGATTTATTTTATTTAAAGTACAACTTATCGTATCAAACACAGATTCTAAACTGAATTAACTGAAAGGAAATATAATATAACAGGTGGCATTACACCTAAGGTGGAATGACACAAAACTAATCTAATGCAAATTCAGCAGTTCCAAGGTTCATCCACGAGGTTGCTGACTCAGGGTTATTGACTCTATAACTCTCCCCTTGTTAAAATGAGGCTTCTTGCGGAAGTCGAATATGGCCTTCTTCAGGGGTTGGTTCCGGTGGGGATTTTTCCTTCTTCTTCTTAGGCATCTTCTTGTGGATGATAAAAATAATTGTTACTGCTACTCCAAAATAAAGAATAATTGTCCATGCACTAGGAATATGATACTTAAAATTTTCGTTTATTATAGGTATTGGTCCATTTGAACTGATTTCTTTTAGTTTTAAACTTTTTAAATTTAATTTCATTGGCAACAGATTTATTTTTTCAAAATACAATTTTGGTTTATTTATTATAATTGGTTGTCCAAATGATTTTTCTTGAAAGGTTAATTCGTGATTTTTAAATATTATTTTACATGGTGAATTATCAATTAAAAATATTCCAGATAAGATTTTAATTTCGGTTCCTTGCAAGCATTGTATTGATAATTTTTCTTCTTGAGGAAATATTGCCAAAAATTGATTTGTTTCTGGTATAATTTCTATGTGATTTTTAGAAATATCTACCTTAACATATTGACATTGGCTAGAATTTCCTTTTAGTAAAATTTCTTTCTCGCATAATTGTTCATTATTATTTTGTAAACGGCTAGGACATTGGAATTTTTTTACCGCGTGTGCAAATATCGTTTAGAGGCTTTATTTGATTTCCAGATTTTAATATATATTTTGTGTTTGGCATTATTATAACAAATTCTGATTCAAATTTGGTGGGAATTGGCAGTAAATAATATAGTTCGAATTCTGTTTCAAAATCAATAGGAATTGATAGAAAATATTGTATTTGATTTTTTTCTAATTTACAGTTAACCTCTAAGATTGATTCAAAATTTAAAATATTTTCATATTTTACTTCTAATGGTAGCTGAAATTGATAATGAGAAGAAATCTTTTTTAATTCTAAAAATAGCTCATGTGATTTTATGATACTAGGGTGAATGGTTTTCAGTTTACAAAATGTTATGGAATTTTCTACGTTTTCCATTATGTCCAGGATTAAATTATAAATTATCAATAATTCGTTAAATAAGTCTTTTAAGTAAATTACATTTTCAAATTTTGCTTGAAAGTCTACAATGTCTTTAATTTCTAGTATTTTAGATTTGAGATTAATTTCATTTTTTTGGATATCTTGAATTGTTTGATTAAAATTATTTATTATCTGGCTACTGACAGAATATTGCATTTTTAATTGATTCTGTAAATTAGCTTGATTTTCTTTTAAATGTTCTAAAATTGAATTTATTCTTTCTCCATCTTGGGAGTCTAAATTTCCGGTAATGGCTTTAAGAACTGATCCAAACCCATTTATTAAACCTCTTTTATTTTTTTCTAAAAGTGAGTGAATATTAAGATTGTTAAATTTTTCTTCTATATTAGTTTTAAGATAAACTATAATATTAACGAAATTCTCAGTTTCTATACTGAAGAATGTATTATTTGAAATATTATTTTTAAGATAGTTAAACTGTATGTTCAAATTATTGTATTCCTGCAATAGCGGGTTTAAATCGTAAAAATGCACGAATGTGTGCCTAGATTTTTGAAGTTTGGCAGGACCTAGATTAATTGGTAGGATACCTAAATTGTGGGTGATGTCTTTTATGTCTACTGATGCGTATCCGATTGTGACGCACCTGAAATAAAAGTATAAGGTTTTCTTTTAGGACGTTTAATATTTGATAAATGAATATCTTCGGCAGTATTTTTATGTCTAGTGATAATTTTAGCAGTATTTCTTTCTAGATTTGTATCTTTAATTTCTTCAGCTTGATATTTATTTTTTGTTTTACTTTGTTTTTGTCTGTTACGAACAAATACCTTAGAAGGAATTTCATCCGTTAACTTTTCTCGCTTTTCATTAGCTTTGGTAATAACTTTTTCTTTGGTTTCTTGTATATTTTTATTTAATTGTGAATATAATATTTTCATTTTTTCTTTGTGATCAGAAATATAATTATTTATTAATTGTTGCTCTATATCTAAATCGAAAACGGAATTATTTTCTAAATGACCTGTAGTAATTTCATAAGGTTTTAATTTTGTTACAGAGTGAATGCTATTATTATACGCTAAAAGTGCGTAATTAACTTTTTGTTCTATAGGTTCAGTTTTATATTCGTTTTGGTTATTTAGTAATCTAATATGTTCAATAATAGAAGAATGGAATCTTTCAGCGATGCCGTTGGATTCTGGATGCTGTGAGCTAATGAAATGAATCTTTACTTTGTGAAGATTTAGTAGATCTTTTACAAGTGAATTTTTTAATTCTGTACCGTTATCAGAAATTATTTGTTCTGGTATACAGTGATGAGTAAAATATTTAATTAGGCTATTGACTACTTCGATTCCTTGTGCGGAATTAATTTTATATAATTGACCATACTTTGAAAATGAGTCTATTATAGTTAAAAATTTATTATTTTCTAATGTTATTGTATCTAAATGTAGTATTTGGAAAGGTTTAATCGCTGTAGGAGTAATATTATAAATAGGTTTAATAGGTTTTCTATCGTATTTTGTTAATTGACATATTTCACAGCTGTTAATGTAGGTTTGAATTGATGCTCTTTGATTAGGCCAATAATATAATGTTTTAATTCTATTTTCTGTTTCATCTATACCTCTATGATTTTGTTTTCCTTCGTGATAATTTTTTATTACATCTTCAACTTCATTTAATGGGACATCAATAAATTTTTTGGAACATTTAATAAATGAGATTTGGGAATTTTTGAAAAATTGTTGTACAACAACGCTAAATTTTTCATATAGGGGATCTTCAAAATAGATATGATATTTTACTTTTGGTACTACGTACTCTTTTACAAATTTGATAACATCGTTTTCAAAATTATTTTTTGAGAATTGTACAAGAATTCGTTGTTTGTTTTCATAGGGTTTTATAATAGTAGGAGTGGTAGGAGCAAAATTGACTTCGGATATTATTATTTGATTTTTTCCGACATTTACCGCGCAATCCGCGATAGGTATGCCTGGTATTGGGTTCTCTACATTAGTGTGAATAGTATCGTTTTCATCTTCGATGTCATTATTTATATCATCAGGTTCTACTACAAGAGATTCTGTTTCATTATTTATTTTAGGACATTGAAGTTTGTTATTAAAGTTTTCCATATATTCGAAAATTTCTGTAGAAGTACTAGGTTTTGAATTAGTTATTGTTTCGTTTACATTAAGTTCTATTCTAGATAAGGCATCACTATTTGTATTTAGTGCACCCTTTTTGTACACTATATCGTAGTCGAACTCTTCAAGTTTTAACCTCCATCTCACTAGTTTAGAGTTGGGGTCTTTGACTGAGAAAAGCCATTGAAGAGCTTTTGCGTCGGTTACTATAGTAAATTTTCTCCCGAATAGATAGGGCCGAAAATACTTAGCCGACCAAACAATTGCCAAGAGTTCCTTCTCAATTGTTGAGTAGTTTATCTCTGACTCATTCAGAGTTCTACTTGCAAATGCAATAGGTAAATCAGATCCGATTTTTCCTTGACTCAAAACGGCGCCTAATGCGAAATTGCTCGCATCCGTTGTAAGATTAAAAGGTTTTGAAAAATCTGGATACTGGAGTATCGGTTCATTAATTAGCAAATTTTTACAAGTTTCAAAACATTTAAAATAGTCCGGTTCATTTATATTAATTTCTGCATTTTTCTTTAAACGAATAGTTAATGGTTTAGTTAATTTAGAAAAGTCTTTAATGAATTTCCTATAATATCCAAGAAGGCCTAGAAATCCTTTTAATTGTTTAGTATTTTTAGGTATTGGAAAATTTTGTATTGCTATTATTTTATCTGGATTTGGCTTAACCCCATGTGGCGTAACTATATGGCCTAAATAAGATACTTCTTTTCTCAAGAACTCGGATTTATCGATTTGAATTTTGAAATTTGATTCTCGTAATCTTTGAAAAACTTCTTTTAAATTTGTTATATGCTCTTGGAGACTTGTGCTAAAGACAATAATGTCATCGAGGTATACTAAACATTTTTCGTTTTGTATCCCTCTTAAAATGTTATCCATGACCCTCTGAAACGTGGCTGGAGCATTGCGTAGCCCAAAAGGCATACGTAAAAATTCATAGTGACCGTTTTCTGTATTAAAAGCGGTTTTAGGTATATCTTCTTCGGCCATTTCAATTTGGTGAAATCCCGAAGCAAGATCTAATGTAGTAAAATATTGGCAACGACCAAGTTTATCCAATAAATCACTGATAATTGGTAAAGGATACCGGTCTCCTAAAGTGATAGCATTTAGGCGACGGTAGTCTATAACAACGCGAAATTTTGGCTTCATTGAAGCATCAAGTTTTTTTGGCACTACCCAGATAGGCGATGACCAAGGTGAATGTGAAGGCCTTATAATATTTTGATCTAACATATTTTTTATTTGATTTTGAACTTCTTTTCGATAAATTTCGGGATATCTATAAGATTTTGAATAAATTGGAATTTCATTAGTAGTTTTTATATTATGTTTAATTTTACTGGTAAAAGTTAGTTGGTTTCCTTCAATGTGAAATATATCTGAAAAATCTTTAATGAGTTTTAATATAGCTTTGCGTTCTTCTGAGTTCATGTGATCTGTTCGGACTTTTGAAATATCAAATTTAAATTGGTCTGTGTAAATTGTATTTAAGTTTGGGCATGTTGTGTGTTCGTATTCAGCGAACGTTTCAACTTCTATACTTGGACTTAGGTCAACTTTAAAATAGGATTCAGATGAATTTAAGATGGTACATATAGCTGTACTATCTTCTACTTTTGTTAAACATTCAGGAATTTCTAATTTATCAATTTTTGTATACGGTATTATTACGTCACCGTTTTTAACATTACTTATATTTAATTTAATAATTTGTTCTGTTCGTGGTGGCACTACTATACAATTCGTGCACTCACTATTTATCTTAAAATAATTTATTTTGATTTGACTATAAGGGGTAATTAATAAGTCGTTTATTAGGTCAATTTTTGCATTTAATTTTTTAAGATTATCTAACCCTAATAAACAATCAAAATGATTATGAAACTTAAAAATACAATATTCGAAATTAATTGGTTTATTATGTTTAAATATTTTTGAGGATGGAATTACTGTACAATAATTTTCTTGTTTCGTTCCTAAAGCGGTAGAAACTTGGAATGGTTTGCGTATAAGGGATGTTTTAAAATACTTGTCGGCAATTTCTGGCACAACAAAGGATTTTGTACTGGCAGTATCAATAAGAACTCTTAAATTATTTTCTGGGAATATTATGTACGGTAATTCACTCTCACTGTTAGTTAAGTTTAATAATTCGACTTGTTTTATTTGTTTTCCGAGGCATTTTCTTCTAAAAAATCATCATTAATATTTTCGTTGGGACATTCTGTATTATCTAAGTTATGTAGTTCTTCAGAAATAAAATTTTTCCTTTGATTTGCAAAAGAATTTTGGTTTTGAGAATAGTTGCGATTTTGGAAATTTCTTGTAGGTCTAAAGGAATTTGAAGTATTTACACTCATGGGTGTTGGATTTTGGAATTTTTGATTCGGATTAGGTCTGAAAACATTTGTATTAGGACCTCTACTTGTACTAGGTTGATTTCGAGGCACTAAACCTACATTTCTATTTAATTGTTGATAATTTTGAGATGAACTTGGCATTTCTGGTTGCCAGTTTATTGATTGATTATTTTGAAAATTTTGTCTATTTCTAAGTAAATGATTATTTTGGTAATTATGATTAATATTTTTATATCTTGGACTATAATTACTATTATTATAAGGTCCCATTTCAATTTGAAAATCATTCGTTAATGTATTCAAAGCAGAATTTAAATCTAAAGGGTTTTTTGTTCGCATTAATGTACCTAATGGTTCTTTTAGTCCGCGTAACAATATTCTGAGCGCCTGATTTCTAAAATAATTCCCTAAAACATTTTGTTCATTTTCGTTAGAACAAGTCATTAATAAGGTAATTTGGAGATTTAAAAGTTGCTGTATTTTATTGAAGAATTGGAAAGGAGAATCGTTACCCTGTTGTAATGCTGAAATTTCTAAGCTTAAGGTATAAATATCTCTTTTATCTGCATATGTATTCAATAAAGCAGCTTTTAAATTTTCCCAATTTCTTATAGTACAAGACGATATATTTTTGGCAGCTTCACCTTTTACTTTCGCTAAAATACTAGACATTAAATACTCATTTTGAAAATCGTTTAAATCTACTGTATTATAAAATTTCCTAACTAATTTTTCGCTTACTTCTATAAATCTAGGAAGCAAGGCGGGATCACCATAGAAATCTGGGATCATATCTAAATATTTATCTTTTAATTCTGGAATTGTTGGAGCCATTTTAAATTTATTATTTGAAATTAAAATATTTGAAATGTCTAAATTTGTTTTGTTTAAATTTGAGTCAGAATCTGTATCTGAATCAGAATTGTCTGAACTTTCAGAATTGATAATTAAAGGTTGCTCTCTAAACGACATATAAAACACTTACAGTAAAAGTAGTTTCCACTCCATCTATTCGATTTCCGTCGTCAACCAAGGACTGGACCGGGTAGACTCTTCAATGTTCACTTGAATGTCTTTTCTTAACTCGAATAGCGTTCTTCACGTTAGGCTACTCAATTCACCCAACTGGAAAACTTCTTAAACACGTTTTAAAGTTCAAAATGGTCAAAAAATCGTAGAAACGAACCAGGAATTATGTACATTAAACCCGTTTGACCATCCTACTGACTGCGCCACTTAACTAAATACACTCGGTATTTGGTTTTTTAAAAAGATTTATTTTATTTAAAGTACAACTTATCGTATCAAACACAGATTCTAAACTGAATTAACTGAAAGGAAATATAATATAACAGGTGGCATTACACCTAAGGTGGAATGACACAAAACTAATCTAATGCAAATTCAGCAGTTCCAAGGTTCATCCACGAGGTTGCTGACTCAGGGTTATTGACTCTATAACTTATATAATGCTTGGCGTTCTATATTAACTCTTAACAGTTTAACCCTTGTTTTTAATCATATTTTTTTTTCAGAATCAGTAGGCTTCATTTTATTATGGAGTTTAATTTATGGCAGCTTTCTTGGCCAGTGAATCAGCAAGACGGTTACCTTTCGATATGGCGTGACTTTTGATCCATCTTAAGGTGACCACAATGTTAATGGATACTTCGGTCAAAGCTTCGTGACATTCTAGTACTAACTCTGAATAAATTCAATCTGTTGAGAGTGTGTAGTACTTGTCTACTATCTGTATAGATGAGCATGTTTCCTTCAATGATATTCTTTCTGGTCATTTCCTTTGCTGCTATGAGAATCCCCGTAAGTTTTGTTTACTACACTGGACTTATGGCTCACAGCCCATTTTATGTTTAGGTTTATGTATATTCCACGTCCTGAGTACCACTTCCGACTCTTCTATTTGTTCTGTTATAACTTCATATGGCTTATGGAAGGTATATACGAGGCCTGTCTAAAAAGTATCCGACCTTAATTTTTTCCACGCAAAGTAGTGATTCTAAGGCGGCGCCACTATCCACGGTGGAAGGAGGAAGCGTAATGCGCATGCTTGAATTTTTTCACCGCGTTCGCTTGTGCAAATCGTTGGCTGGTGTTTGCCAAGTAAGGTGCTGTTCTTATTGTTCGTCGGATTTAGTTTTTTTGCTAAATAAAGCACATAACATACTTTTGTATTTAATTTTTAATAAGTCTTGCATGTTTTATTTGATAAATTATTTAATTTTATCCATAATACAAATTAGGTATGTATGATCAAATTCGAAAAGGTTCCTTAAATGCTGAAATTTGATAAGTACAATTTTATGGCAAATTTTTTTTTTAATTAAACTAATATATAGTTTTAAGAGTAAAATGAAACTCAGTTAACAGACTTTTTATTGTTATATTACAGTAGTACAGGATCCGTAAGTAATGTCGACCTTCACCCATCTGTTTAATGGATAAAAGTTTTTTTTTTATTGGGTTGCCTAAGAAAATACGGTCAGGGCCATTTTTTGCTTTCCTTTCTGTGTACAGATAAGGAAAGTATAGGAATCATGATAAAAGTTGCTTATGATGCCATTCTCTATTATTTTGTTTCCATACATAATTTCCCTAAAATGGACCTAATTCGAGATATTTGAGGAAAACTGCAAATTTCTAATTTTAAAGACAACCCAAAAACGGATAAAGAGAAAAACACCAAATTTTAAACTTAAGATTTAATCTATCCTGCGGCAAGCTGATTAAAGTTTAGATATTATCGAAGCATCTAGGGAATACTTTACAGGGTGTCATTTTTTTTATTTTAAGAAAATAAATACTCTGGACCATATTTTCTTAGGCAAACCTTTTGCGCTGTATTTATAAAAATATTTTATTTAAAAAAAAGAAACTTTCATCCATTAAACAGATGGGTGAAGGTCGACCTTACTTCGGATCTTAGACTACAAGTATAAAGGGATATTTGGGAATGTACATGGCATTACCTCATCCTTTAATTTCAGCTATCCCCTTTTTAGTTTACTAGCAGTACCATCAGTAAAAAAAACATTGTATTTGATAATATCTTCTAAAAATTATAGAACAGTATTATCTCTAGAAAGTGCTTTATCGGCACTAGGAACAATATATGTGCTGCCACTGTTCTAAACGTTTAGTACCCTATAAAAAACATTTGCAATGACAATTGGAATTAAAAAAAAAATAACAGTAGCAACTCTTTACCTAACATTACATTTTCTTTTCTGGTAAGTTAAATTTAATGCATACTTATTGTTCTTTGTAAGTCAGCATCTATAACTGTAAAATATTATATTATAGAAACTTGTAACATATTGTCAGTGGCGGTTTGCCCGTAAGGGCACTTGGGCACGTGCCCTAGTATAATAAACAAAAAAAAATAACTCACATATTTTATATTTTCCTCAATGCCTATTATTATTTTATCTAATATTCAGCGCAAATTGCGTTGGCACGACACTGGACGACCGGGCGTTGAGCGACGTTCCGAGAATTCCAAAAGAAGATGAGCACAGTAAATGTGTGCCTCTGTTGTTTTCTCTCTCATTATGATGCAAAAAACAAGGACAACAACAATATCGCTTAGCAAGAGATGAACACATGCGATGGATTATAGGTCACAAGCGGGGCGCTGTCCTAGATATGAATGTACGCAGAGGCATCTCTCACAAAAGCGGTGCGCATTTGTTGGACCATGATAATAATTTATGTATTGTGATTACGAAAAAACGTTAGTTGGACCATTGGAATAGTTAAGAAATAAAACTACAAAGAAATACAACTTTTTTTTATAAAGCAGTCAAAAATATGATGAAAAAAAAATCAATAATATTTATAAATGGGACAAAATTTTTATTTTTCTTTTGGTTTTGTCTGACTTTTTCGAGGATTTCAAATCTCTGTTTGCATATCTAAGAGTATAAAAAATTCTGAGTGTTATAAATAATTTAATGGTGTACATTTTCGCAAATTGTTGGCAAGGATGACCAAATTCTATTTTGCTCATCTCAAAAAGGTATGCTTAGGAAATTATGACTTAGTTGACAAACTGTCAAATAGAGATATAAATATTTTTTTCTAATTTGAATATATAAAAGAGAAATTTTTCGCTGGGAGATTTTAAATTGCCAAACACCTTTTCTTTAGAGTCGTATGCTTTAAAATACGTTAACAAGGGGAGCAACCCTTTTGAAAAATTTAAATCACATGGGGTGGTGAGTGATAGCTCATTTGAAAGGGGGGTTTATTCTCTATTTAACCGTGCAAAAATTTTTGAAATTTGCTTCATTAATTCTCGACTAATTATTGTTTCAGAATAACGGAAATTAACGTAGCGCACTCATCCTTAGAATTAAAATTTGGCCCTGCATGATATCGGTTTTGGTTCAGACGTGAAGTAAGACTTTTTGCCATTAGATAAGACCACTGTTAGTTTAGTTGCTTTCCTATTTGTGATATTTTGTTATTTTTAAACATTAATAAATCAATACTTTATGAAGCAAATTTCAATTTTTTTACACGGTTGAATAGAGAATAAAAACCCCTTTCAAATGAGCTATCACTCACTACACCATGCCATTTAAATTTTTCTAAAGGGTTGTTCCCCTCCAGTAAGGGATGAAATTAAGGGTAAACTATTCACACAAAAATATACATTTTAAAAATCAAAAATCGACGTATCTCGGCGATTTTCCTAACAAGACTCCAGTAACGAATTAGTAAGGGGGGGGGCAAGACTTATGATACTCACTGTATATTTTATTTAGACACGAATACATTATTTTACTTACATTAGAAGCTTTAAAAAGACATTATATTAATTTCTTCCTGTGTTTTCTTTAGTTTTACATTTGATTTTTATCCTGTTTTACAATCTGGAACAACGTAACTCTTGCTTTAATGTTTTTTGTCACTCATGTTACTTGTACTAAGGTACTTTTTTCACAATATTTTGATTCTTTTCACCAATTTTTTAAAAAATCATTTTATTTTACATTGACTTACATAGAAAATTGACTCCGCTGTCATTAGACATGCCAACTACAGTCAATTTCGCGAACTTTATAAAAAGAATTATGGAAATTTGAAATTTTATCATTGCCGATTCGCTTCCTTCTCTCTAGTTTTCATAGTTGTGACTGTCATTATTTAGACGGCTGATAAGGGTGTCGAGGACCATGTTTCATAGTAAAGTTAATATTACCCCTATATGTGGACATCCCCTCGCAACCAAGCTTCTTATATTCACATCTGCTACACTTATGTTTACAGCTCGCTTTGAAAGCATGTTATGTATCCACCCACTAACCATCTGTGGAACCTGTTGGTAAGTGAGTATATTATTTTGGAGAAAGTGCTTATGTCTCCAGCAACTAGGCAAAGGCCTGAATCAATAGATCTGCCTGCGATGTATTCATGTTGATTTGGGTGTAGTATTGTTGTTTTAATCACTGCATCCTTTATGTACCTTTCGCATAGCCTTTTCAAATTAATTCATGAAAACCGATGTCAGACTAATTGGACGGTTTTTTTTAGGACAGTGTAATCCATCCTTCCAGGTTTGTCTATGAATACCACTTTTACCTCTCTCCATGTTTTGAGGTTATACCCAAGAGCCAACGAGGATCTAAATATACCTACTAGATGTGGTGTGAGTTCTTCCAGACCCCACTGAAGTAGGGCTGAGTAGATACCGTCAGGTCCTGGTGATTTAAAAGGAGAGAAGATGGATATTGTTCATATAATTTTGTCATCGTCTACAATGTGTTTGGTAGTTTGTCAATCATAAACAGATGGATTGTATTCTTCCTCTGTCAGAGGGCCACGTTTATGATGATCGAATCAGGCAAGTGTGTTGATAAAAGACATTTAATGCTATCTTGGAGGTTGTCAGTTTTCATGCCATCCTCTTTGATTAGCGAACCAATGCTGCAGTGTGGATCTTTTAAGAGAGCTTTTTGGGGTCTCCCTTCCTGCAGAAAATCTTTGACTCCTTCGCAGTAGGATCTCCATGCATCTCTCTGTTTTTGTCTAACGATTTTTTTGTATTCTCGGAGGTGAAATTTGTAAGTATATCAGTCCTCTTTGAGTTTGGTGGCTCTTGCATTATTAAAGGATTTCCTAGCCATCTTCCTAAGGTGATCCAACTTGTAACAACACCATGCGGTAGTCATCTCTCGTGTTGGACCAGCCTCAGAGGACATAATTTCTTATAGATAATGTTTATTGTGCTTTGGATAGTTTTCGAGTACTTTTCCAAAGCAATGTTATTGTATGATATTTCGGCCCCCACCTTTCTCAGAGACTCTTAGAGAAAGTAGACATAGGTTGCCCTGTTTGTCTTCCTAGGGTTCCGAGATAGCGTGGAGGTAGGCAACATCAAGTTTATTTTGAATGTTAACCAGCAGTGGTCTGACATTGAAATGTAATCAGACACTTGTCAGTTTAGAATTGTTTTATAGATACCAATTGTTGATAAAGTGATATCTATTAGTGTTTAACTGCAAGAGTCTTAAAAATGTTAATGTAGTATCTTTATTATATAAATATTTTTGGTATTTATATATTCATACAGTTACTTACTTCTAGCAGTGTTATCCTTACTGTTCCAACTAATGTGATGATCATTTGAGCCGCAACCTATTATCAGCTCAAACTTCTAGTCCAATCAATATTCAATCAGATCCTCTATCTCTTTACTGGGTCTTTACGTCGAAGGGGAGGTATGCAGATGCCAGGACCAATGTTTCAAGCTTTGCCATTGAGTAGGCTTTATATTTCCTTGGAATCTAAATGGCTATCCTAGGTTGTTGGTTGCTGTGAAAGCTAAAAATTGTACCTTTTAAATTTGTAAGACCTAAAATTTTGGTTTTTATTTTCCAGAGTTGTTCGACCCTAAATTACTATCACAATAAATTCATTCGTAAACACAATTTAAGTTTTCCTGGCGACTTTAACAAATTGTTAAAAATTTTAAATACCAAAATTAAAAACTTTTTGTTTACAAAAGCTGACAAAGGTAATTATTGCTTGATCATCCTTAACAAAGATAATAATTTCGACGAAGTAAATCGTTTCTAAAATTCAGGTGGCTCTTTGATAAAAATTAAAATAGACCCTATTATTTTCCACTCTATTTTTAAAACTTAATTAAAACCTCTCAATGATGTTCAACTTTTTAATAAACACTATTTCCCATTAGGACCCATGAATTCTGTTATGGATCTGTTTCCAAAATTTTTATTTTTCTCAATACGCTACTAAGAGATTTAATTAAATTTGTTAATAAATATGCTATAAAAAACTAATTAGATTTAACGTCAAAAATTTCAAACATACATAACACCATCTGATTTTATTTTACTCTCCTTAGATGTATTCATATCCACTATCGATTCGGGAAAATCCCCATACACGGATTTCAAAAGAAAGAAGAAATAAAGGAACTGGGAGAAACAACAAAACCAACTCCTAGTACTTCCAAAGATGAGACTGGTGTGGAGAGCAGAGAGCCTTAACCTCTTTAATCTCTGCGTAGACTCATCTGAGGATGTAGAAATTGATGAAGAAGCAGAAGAGGGGGATATGGAACACACCCTCACCGATGGGGACAACACCCCCATTGAAGGAGAGTAAAATGGCGGGCATCGACATCGCCCAAGAGAATGTCCATCACGCCAAGGGAGCCTCGGCTGTGATGGTGCCGTGAAGTGGGACTTAGTATAAACCCTACAAAAACAACACTAGTAGCCTTTTCAAGGAAAAGAAAACTTAATCTCAAAACCGTTAAATTAGACGGGATAGATATAGAATGGAAAAATGAAGTCAAATATCTAGGCCTAACCCTGGACAACAAACTTCTCTGGAACACACATGAGAAGAAAGTAGTAAATAAGGCCACAAAAGCCCTAATGGTATGCAGAAAGATTGCAGGTAAACGATGGGGATGTTACCCAAACATACTGCGATGGATGTATACTGCAATAGTGAGACCAATAATCACTTACGGGGCTATAGCCTGGAGTAACAGAACTAGTTTAGCTACTACGAGAGCTAATTTCTCAAAAGTACAAAGAATAATCTGTGTTTCCATTACTGGTGCAATGAGAACCTGTCCTACGGCCGCAACGGAGGTGATCTTAAACCTCACCTCTCTACATTTGATAATAGAGAATGAGGCAAAAAGGACACGATATAGAATGATCAGGAACGAAGTAATCAGACGAAAGTCTACTTGCTTCAGGACTGAAGATACCTTAGACATGCCCCAGAATGAAATGCAAAAGAAGTACAGATTTGTGAAAAACTTCAAAACCACAGAGCTGGGCTGCAAGAAGGAATGGAGCCAAGAATCCATCGCGCTTGCAACCAAAAGACGTGCTATTCAGTGGTTTACGGACGGTTCCAAAACCATAGAAAGAACTGGAATAGGAGTGTATGGGCCGAGAACCAAGCACTCCGAAAGCTTGGGAAAATTCCCAAGAATCTTCCAGGCGGAAATTCACGCCATCGAGAAGTGTTTACAGTTTAACATCGAGAGAAACTATCATAGAGAAGAGATTATTAACATGTCCGATAGTCAAGCAGCCATCAAAGCACTGAGCTCTTACGTAATCAGCCCAAAAATAGTCTGGAGATGCTTAGAACAATTAAATGAGCTAGGCGAGAAAAATAGAGTTACTTTCACTTGGGTCCCGGGACATAACGAGGTAAAGGGTAACGAGATTGCAAGGAAAGGGGCTCAAACACCCTTTGTAGGACCTGAGCCGTTTTGCGGTATCAGCAGTAACATAATATTAGAAGAGATTCAAAAAGAATTGGGCAGTAGAATAACCGATAATTGAAACAATCTGTTGGGACTAAGACAGGCCAAGATACTTCTGGGTGAATATAACCAGAAAAGATCGGAAGCCTGCATCTGCCTGAGCAAGAACAGGCTACGTATTGTAACAGGGAATCCTTACCGGTCATTGCCGACTAAAAGGACACCTAAGTAAACTGAGAGTAGTAGTGGATAGTGAGTACAGATTCTGTGAGGAGGAGGACGAATCCTCCATTCACATCCTAACTGAATGTGTAGCACTCCAGAATCCAAGGGCACTATATCTAGGAGGATATTAAATAGAAGAGGGAGATTTACCTAACTTAAAGCCACTTCAAATCCTACACTTCTTTAAGAAAATAGGGTTGGAAGGGTCGCTATAGGCATTGAGACATTTCCTTAGTGCAGTGGCGACAGAAGGGGGCACAATAGATTTTTTAGGTCGCAGTGTATTAACACCCCATTCTCAACATAATATAACATAGATGTATTCAACATCTTTTTTAGTATCCCTTCTTTTTGAAATTAAGATTAAAACACTTGTTGTTTTTAGATATTTCTTACTTATTAAGTATTACATGTCAAAACTTTTCTAAATTCAATCATAAAATCTACGGTCACTTGACTATGGGCTCCAACCTCTCACACTTCTTAGCTTAGCTTATGTTTTACGAATCCTATTGAACAAAACCCGATTTTAAGTAATACTTTTTCAAATCAAATCATTTTCCATCGCCGTTATGTAAATGGCATACTCATGCTTTTCAGTAGTTCCTTAATACAGTTTAACTCTTTTTAATTTTATAAATATCTTACATCCTAGTATTAATTTTACTATAGAATTTATAAATAACAATATAATACCATTTCTAGATACATTAAATAATAGATTACAGTTTGATATTTATAGAAATCCAACAACTACCGTTAATCATATTCCTTTTGATTTATGCTATCCTATGTTACACAAAAAAGCATTCTTTAATAGTTTTTAAGTAGAGCCTTCACCATTTATTTATTAGAATCCAATTTTATTAAAGAGATAGATATTATCAAACAGTCTGCTATTAAATTCTGGTAACATACCTTTTATCTTTATCTTTATCGGTTATAAGCAAGTAGGGTTAGGTTTAGCCCAGAACACTGCGGCTTCTTGGGTCTATCGTATTCACCTGCTTTATCCGTATTCAGGTACTATCTTTGGAATAGTCCTATGTCTTTAGTTAGTTTTAATAAATTCCCTACCAAGTGTACCTGGGGCGTTCTTTCCGGTTCTAGGCCGAAAAGGATGAAACGTCGCCTTGTAAGAGCTTCGCATTCAAAGATTACATGGTATAAGATTTCTTTCTCTTCCATGCCCAGTCTACACGTAGTGAGTTCATTGTGTAATCCCATCACATGAAAGTGTTTCAGCAAGTAGCCATGCGCGGGTTAGTCTCCTTAGCATAAGCTTATTGATTCTGTGCCCTCTTATCTGTTGCCAGTAAATTTGGTGTTTTGTGGTTATCCACCTATCCACTGGATGTCAAGCAGAGGTTTTGCTTATCCCAATTACATGTTCGGGTCCTGTGAATGGTAGATCTAATCTCTTTTCGGCGAGTTCATCAGCCTTTTCATTTTCTTGTATACCTTTGTGCCCTGCTACCCATGCTAGTTTTACATTGTTGTGGGTTGCCAGATAATTTAGTATTCCAAGGCAATTCCAGACAAGCTTTGACTTGTTTCTGTTTAAATCAAGAGCCTTTAAGGCTGCTTGGCTATCTGTGAGAATTAGGATGGTTTGTTTCTTGTACTTCCTTCTTAAATTCTCTTGTACATACCTTTCGATTGCATGTATTTCAGCCTTAAATACAGTGGTATGTTTTCTCAGTGAGAAGATGATGTCGCATTTGGGTTTAACTCCATGTACGTCAGAGAACCTGTTCCCTTATTAGTTTTAGATCCATCCGTATACCATAAGAGACCGCTAAGCAAATATTTATTTTCTTATTCACCTTGTTCCAGTTGCAGTTGACCTGAAAGAGTCTGTTGAAGGTTAGGAGGGGTGTCATATGATCTGTGACCAAGAGGTTTTCTATAACGCATCACATTTCTGTCAGCCTAAGAGCTCTTTGCATGAGTTCAAAGAGTATGGTTTGGTGTTTCCCTCGGATAAGGATGACTATGTCATCGGCATATTCTTGGGCGTACAGCCCTTGATTGTTCAGTGTTTTTAGCACTTCATCTGCTACAAGATTTCACAGTAGAGGAGAAAGGACTCCACCCCGTGGGCATCCCCTGTAGGTATTTACCTGCATGGTTTTACTAAACATTTGTGCCTGTACTTCTATCCACCAGCAGACGGTGTCTTCTTTTCCATGTTTGCGAGCGGCAGCTACCATTGATTTAAAGGAGTATTATCAAAAGCTCCTTCTATGTTAAGAAATGCTCCTAGGACTATTTCTTGGCTACTAAGTCCCTCCTTTATCTTGGTTACGAATATACCTTTCTTAGGTCCTGTTATATTATAATCTTGTTAATATATTAAATTAAACATCAATACATCAATACATCTTTTAAAAGTACTAACTAGATTTACTCACTTTTAGTCCATAATAAAGATAATATACCAACTCTCCATAAATCATGGATATAGCTACTAAATTGTAATGATTGTAATGCTATATTTATCGTCCAGTCAGGTAGGAAAATGTAAACCCCAGTGTTAGAACACTGCAAAACCACCATCAACAGACTCTTTTAATTTTGTATTGAATTAAAGCTTATTTATTTAATTTTTATGTTTAATTCAAATCATTTAATAATTTTTACCTCAAATCTTAATATTACATTGTCAACTACTTATCTTCTATCATATGTTATATCAAATGTCATAAATTTCACCATTTTCTTACAGTACCGCTAATCGCTGCATTCAAGAAGTTAAAAAATAAGTTAGTGTTCACAAACAACTCCTTTTGATGATAAATTTTAAGCCTAGGCTTGCAAGCTTATCATTTCTTGATCTATTAAAGATCCTTGTTTTACTGTTAAGACTCAAAAAAACGAGTCTACGAGAATTTCAAAAACTGATTTTTATCTTTAGCAGATTATTTGTTATTTTTCGTCACTTAAGGTGATTACAGCACCCCCTTATAATTTTTGGACAAGGATATCTCAAAAAGTAATGTTTTTAGAAAACTTAAATTTGGGCAACATAAATAAGGCAATAATATCTAGAATATGCATATTTTTTAAAGTTTTAATTCCTTCCAGTTTCCGAGAAAAAAAATCAAAGGGCTTTAAATTTTGAAATATCATAATGAAAATAAATGCATTCCTCAACAACACTATTCTTAATACAATCCCTAAATTTAAGCTCTTAATCTCTTGTTAATGATTTTTTTAAATTCGCCGAAATTAGTGGCTAAAACGCTATTTTCTGGTTTAAACTGGTGTAAACTGGTGTAAATCGTTGCAAGAAACAAATGATGACTCAGAGTGTACGAAACAATAGTTACAGACGCGTTACACTAGAAAGAAGCACTTAACGAGGCGTTTTAGCCACTAATTTCGGCGAATTTTAAAAAATCATTAACAAGAGAATAAGAGCTTAAATTTGGAGATTATATTAGGAATAGTGCTGTTGAGGAATGCATTTATTTTCATTACGATATTTCAAAATTTAAAGCCCTTTGATTTTTTTTCTCGGAAACTGGAAGAAATTAAAATTTTAAAATATATGCATATTTTAGATATTATTGCCTAATATATTTTGCCAAAATTTTAATTTTTTAAAAAAATTACTTTTTGAGATATCCTTGTCTCAAAATTATAAGGGGGTGCTGTAATCACCTTAAGACATTTCCATGCTTTCGAGAATATTGAAAGTTTATTCTTCGTCCGTTGAAGAACAAACAAAAAATTAAATCTCTTTAAAATTTCAAGTTCTCGTTAAATATTATCTCGATATTAAACATCAGAAATATCGGAGTAGAAGAGAGAATGAAAATTATGATGGATTTGGATAGAGTTAATTGAAAATATTCTTGAAATTAACTTCTTGACTTTGTAAATGGTGTTCGAGAATATCGTTCTCTCGGATATTGTGTTATTTGGAGCGTTATATTGAAATTGTTTGCAATAGGGTAATATTTTTAATCGATTCTGTTTTTTTCTTTTTGAGATGGTTTTTTAACTTTATTAGGTGTGTTTTTATTATTGGAGATGAAGATGCGTTTACAAGAGCTTTACATAATTATCTATTTAATTCATTAAAAATCTAGAAGGAAGGGTTCTAATTCATTTTCCAAACGCAAATTATTCGATACAGTTGTCCATCAAATTACAATTTGTTGGTATATCTGGATTTAGTGCAGAATAAAGTCCGCGGTCAAGTCTAATTTTGCCAATAAAAACAGTGCAAAGGTCTAAAGGTAAAGATAAAAGTCTTGAGTGTCTGATGAACAGCTTCTGGCTCCAAGTTTGCACTGACTGAAGAAAGACCTGGTCCGTCTAGTACCAAAATTCACAATAATCAATCTACCGCCATACATTTCTAATCTAGAATATGAGCAGTTTTTAGATGAATTAAGTTAAATTGTAATAAATTAAGAAAAAGTGTTGATATTAGGAGACTTTAATTCTGCCAATTATGTTACAAAAAACCTAGATGATTTTCGCTATAGGAATATCTCTAATTTTTTAGTACCTCCCAAATTAACAATATAAAGAATTCGTTAGGAAGGATACTAGATCTTGTCATTGTTACTGAGAATCTCACTTCGTTCAACACAGATCGTGATTAATCACCTCTTATTGGTAGAGAAGACGCATTGCACCCGTCCTTAAGGATAACACTGAATATCGAATCGTTTAGCTTTGTCAATTTTGCTCAGGGTGCTGATTCCCAAATGTATTATTTCAAAAAAGCGTTTTTCCCTGGTCTCTACAATGCCCTGTCATATGTGGACTGGTCATTTTTAGATATCATTGAAGATGTAAATGGAATGTCTGAGGTTTTCTATCAAACAATTTACTATATTGTAGATGTGTATGTTCCAAAATATAAAAAACATAATCGCAAATATCCCTTCTGGTACACTCCAAACATATTTCAGAATATTAAGATTAAAGAGTTTTATCACAAACGGTTTTCTACATTCTGTTGAAACTTCTGTTAAAAGTAATGTTAAAGCCTTTTTGAATTTTGTAAGTACCAAAAGATCTAATAACACCATACCTGATAATATGAACCTTGAAGACTCTTTCGCTTCTTGTGGCAGTGAAGTATCAAATTTGTTTGCCAAGCATTTTTCATCAGTTTACACTAATCAAAATATAAATCAAAATTTTAACGATATCGAATCAAAACTTAATGTTTCCTCTTACCACATTCCTATTTCGAGCATTTATGAGAAATTATCTAATCTTGACATAAAGAAAGGTCCAGGTCCTGACATTATTCCTCCCATCCTACTCAGAAATTGCAGCTTCGTATTGTCTCGCCCTCTCTTCTATATTTTCAATAAATCTATCGCCACAGGTGAGTTTCCAGATTATTGGAAACTATCTTATGTCACTTCAATATACAAATCAAGTAGCAAGTCAGACGTCAAAAATTACCGACCTATATCTATTCTATGGAGGGTAGAAAAAAGGAGGACAATCTTATATGGATCTTTATATTAAAAAGTGGCCACCAAAATGTATGCAATTAAGATGGCGCTCGTGTAGCCAGGGGACAAAATCCAATGATATATAGTCATATAGATTGCTCATTCATAAGAATCATTTATTGTTTATACTATTATTTTTCAATAAAATTTGACTATTGTCGTGTATTGTCAAAATTTATCTATGATATTCATAAAAAATTTTTACTAAAAAAATTTTAACCAAAAAAAATTTGACCAAAAATTATTTGACCAAAAAAATTTGGACCAAAAAAATTGGAACAAAAAAATTTGGACCAAAAAAATTTGAACCAAAAAAATTTAGACCAAAAAAATTTGGACCAAAAAAATTTAAACCAAAAAAATTTGGACCAAAAAATTTTGGAACAAAAAAATTTGGGCCAAAAAAATTTAGACCAAAAAAATTTTTACCAAAAAATTTTGGATCAAAAAAATTTGTATTAAAAAAATTTGGACTAAAAAAATTATATTAAAAAAAAAATTGACCAAAAAAGTTGGAGAAAAAAAAATTGGACCAAAAAAATTGGACCAAAATTTGGATCAAAAAAATTTGGACCAAAAAAAAATTTGGAACAAAAAAATTTGGACCAAAAAATTTGAACCAAAAAAATAACCAAAAAAAATTTTCACAAAAAAAAAATGTGACCATAAAAAATTTTGAACAAAAAAAAATTTAACCAAAAAAAATTGGACCAAAAATTATTTGACCAAAAATTATTTAACCAAAAATTATTTGACAAAAAAAATTTGGAACAAAAAAATTTTGACCAAAAAAGTTGGACAAAAAAAATTTGGACCAAAAAATTTGGACCAAAATTTGGATCAAAAAAATTTGGACCAAAAAAAATTTGGACCAAAAAAATTTGGAACAAAAAAATTTGGACCAAAAAATTTGAACCAACAAAATTAAAAAAAAATAACCAAAAATAATTTGGAACAAAAAAATTTGGACCAAAAAAATTTATATTAAAAAAAATTTTGACCAAAAAAGTTGGACAAAAAAAATTTGGACCAAAAAAATTGGACCAAAATTTGGATCAAAAAAATTTGGACCAAAAAAAATTTGGAACAAAAAAATTTGGACCAAAAAATTTAAACCAAAAAAATTAAAAAAAAAATAACCAAAAAAAATTTTGACCATAAAAAATTTTTACTAAAAAAATTTTGATCAAAAAAAAATTTAACCAAAAAAAAATTGGACCAAAAATTATTTGACGAAAAAAATTTGTACCAAAAAAATTTGTACCAAAAAAATTTGGACCAAAAAAATTTGGACCAAAAAAATTTGGATAAAAAAATTTTGACCAAAAAAAAATTTAACCAAAAAAAAAATTGGACCAAAAATTATTTGACCAAAAATTATTTGACCAAAAATTATTTGACCAAAAAAATTTAGACCAAAAAAATTTGGACCAAAAAATTTTGGAACAAAAAAATTTGTACAAAAAAAAGTTTGACCAAAAATTATTTGACCAAAAAAATTTGGACCAAAAAAAATTGGATCAAAAAAATTTGGACTAAAAAAATTTGTACCAAAAAAAATTTGGACCAAAAAAATTTATATTAAAAAAAAATTGACCAAAAAAGTTGGAGAAAAAAAATTTGGACCAAAAAAATTGGACCAAAATTTGGATCAAAAAAATTTGGACCAAAAAAATTTCGAACAAAAAAATTTGGACCAAAAAATTTAAACCAAAAAAATTAAAAAAAAAAATAACCAAAAAAAATTTTCACAAAAAAAAAATTTGACCATAAAAAATTTTGACCAAAAAATTTTTACTAAAAAAATTTTGAACAAAAAAAAATTTAACCAAAAAAAAATTGGACCAAAAATTATTTGACCAAAAATTATTTAACCAAAAATTATTTGACCAAAAAAATTTGGACCAAAAAAAATTTGGAACAAAAAAATTTTTACTAAAAAAATTTTAACCAAAAAAAAATTTAACCAAAAAAAAATTTGACCAAAAAAAATTTTCACAAAAAAAATTGGGACCAAAAAAATTTAGACCAAATTTTGGAACAAAAAAATTTGGATAAAAAAAATTGGACCAAAAAAATTTGGACCAAAAAAATTTAGACCAAAAAAATTTGGACCAAAAAAATTTAGACCAAAAAAATTTGGATAAAAAATTTGGTACCAAAAAAATTTGGACCAAAAAATTTTCACCAAAAAAATTGGACAAAAAAAATTTTACCAAAACAAATTTCGACCAAAAAAAATTTTCACAAAAAAAATTTGGATTAAAAAAATTTAGAAAAAAATGACAAAAAATTTTGACCAAAAAAAATTTGGATTAAAAAATTTGGGCCAAAAAAATTTTGAGCAAAAAAATTTTGACCAAAAAATTTTGGACCAAAAAAATTTGTACCAAAAAAAATTTTGACCAAAAAATTTGGACAAAAAAATTTGGACCAAAAAAAATTAAAAAAAAAATAACCAAAAAAAATTTGAAAAAAATTGGAAAAAAATTTGGACCAAAAAAATTTGTACCAAAAATAATTTTGACCAAAAAATTTTCACAAAAAAAATTTGGACCAAAAAAATTAAGAGAAAAAAAATAAAAAAAATTTTAACCAAAAAAATTTGGACCAAAAAAAATTGGAACAAAAAAAATTTGGACTAAAAAAATTTGTACCAAAAAAAATTTTGACCAAAAAATTTGGACAAAAAAATTTGGACCAAATAAATAAAAAAAAAAATAACCAAAAAAAATTTTCACCAAAAAAAATTTCGACCAAAAAAAATTTTGACCAAAAAAAATTTTGAACATAAAAAATTTTTACTAAAAAAATTTTAACCAAAAAAAAATTTAACCAAAAAAAAATTTGACCAAAAAAAATTTTCACAAAAAAAATTTGGACCAAAAAAATTTGGAGCAAAAAAATTTGGACCAAAAAAATTTGGATAAAAAAATTTTGACCAAAAAAAAATTTAACCAAAAAAAAAATTGGACCAAAAATTATTTGACCAAAAATTATTTGACCAAAAATTATTTGACCAAAAATTATTTGACCAAAAAAATTTAGACCAAAAAAATTTGGACCAAAAAATTTTGGAACAAAAAAATTTGTACAAAAAAAAGTTTGACCAAAAATTATTTGACCAAAAAAATTTGGACCAAAAAAAATTGGATCAAAAAAATTTGGACTAAAAAAATTTGTACCAAAAAAAATTTGGACCAAAAAAATTTATATTAAAAAAAAATTGACCAAAAAAGTTGGAGAAAAAAAATTTGGACCAAAAAAATTGGACCAAAATTTGGATCAAAAAAATTTGGACCAAAAAAAATTTCGAACAAAAAAATTTGGACCAAAAAATTTGAACCAAAAAAATTAAAAAAAAAAATAACCAAAAAAAATTTTCACAAAAAAAAAATTGACCATAAAAAATTTTGACCAAAAAATTTTTACTAAAAAAATTTTGAACAAAAAAAAATTTAACCAAAAAAAAATTGGACCAAAAATTATTTGACCAAAAATTATTTAACCAAAAATTATTTGACCAAAAAAATTTGGACCAAAAAAAATTTGGAACAAAAAAAGTTTGACCAAAAAAGTTGGACAAAAAAAATTTGGACCAAAAAATTTGGACCAAAATTTGGATCAAAAAAATTTGGACCAAAAAATTTGGACCAAAATTTGGATCAAAAAAATTTGGACCAAAAAAAATTTGGACCAAAAAAATTTGGACCAAAAAAATTTGGATAAAAAAATTTTGACCAAAAAAAAATTTAACCAAAAAAAAAATTGGACCAAAAATTATTTGACCAAAAATTATTTGACCAAAAAAATTTAGACTAAAAAAATTTGGACCAAAAAATTTTGGAACAAAAAAATTTGGATAAAAAAATTTGGACCAAAAAAATTTGGACCAAAAAAATTTCGACCAAAAAAATTTAGACCAAAAAAATTTGGACCAAAAAAATTTGGACCAAAAAAATTTGGACCAAAAAAATTTAGACCAAAAAAATTTAGACCAAAAAAATTTAGACCAAAAAAATTTGGATAAAAAATTTTGACCAAAAAAAATTTTGACCATAAAAAATTTTGACCATAAAAAATTTTTACTAAAAAAATTTTGATAAAAAAAAAATTTAACCAAAAAAAAATTGGACCAAAAATTATTTGACGAAAAAAATTTGGACCAAAAAAATTTGTACCAAAAAAATTTGGACCAAAAAAATTTGGACCAAAAAAATTTGGACCAAAAAAATTTGGATAAAAAAAATTTGACCAAAAAAAAATTGGACCAAAAATTATTTGACCAAAAATTATTTGACCAAAAATTGGAACAAAAAAATTTGGACTAAAAAAATTTGTACCAAAAAAAATTTTGACCAAAAAATTTGGACCAAAAAAATAAAAAAAAAAAACCAAAAAAAATTTCCACCAAAAAAAATTTTGACCATAAAAAATTTTTACTAAAAAAATTTTAACCAAAAAAAAATTTAACCAAAAAAAAATTTGACCAAAAAAAATTTTCACAAAAAAAATTGGGACCAAAAAAATTTAGACCAAATTTTGGAACAAAAAAATTTGGATAAAAAAAATTGGACCAAAAAAATTTGGACCAAAAAAATTTAGACCAAAAAAATTTGGACCAAAAAAATTTAGACCAAAAAAATTTGGATAAAAAATTTGGTACCAAAAAAATTTGGACCAAAAAATTTTCACCAAAAAAATTGGACAAAAAAAATTTTACCAAAACAAATTTCGACCAAAAAAAATTTTCACAAAAAAAAATTTGGATTAAAAAAATTTAGAAAAAAAATGACAAAAAATTTTGACCAAAAAAAATTTGGATTAAAAAATTTGGGCCAAAAAAATTTTGAGCAAAAAAATTTTGACCAAAAAATTTTGGACCAAAAAAATTTGTACCAAAAAAAATTTTGACCAAAAAATTTGGACAAAAAAATTTGGACCAAAAAAAATTAAAAAAAAAATAACCAAAAAAAATTTGGAAAAAAATTGGAAAAAAATTTGGACCAAAAAAATTTGTACCAAAAATAATTTTGACCAAAAAATTTTCACAAAAAAAATTTGGACCAAAAAAATTAAGAGAAAAAAAATAAAAAAAATTTTAACCAAAAAAATTTGGACCAAAAAAAATTGGAACAAAAAAAATTTGGACTAAAAAAATTTGTACCAAAAAAAATTTTGACCAAAAAATTTGGACAAAAAAATTTGGACCAAATAAATAAAAAAAAAATAACCAAAAAAAATTTTCACCAAAAAAAATTTTGACCAAAAAAAATTTTGAACATAAAAAATTTTTACTAAAAAAATTTTAACCAAAAAAAAATTTAACCAAAAAAAAATTTGACCAAAAAAAATTTGGACCAAAAAAATTTAGACCAAAAAAAATAAAAAAAATTTTGACCAAAAAAATTTGGACCAAAAAAATTTGGACCAGAAAAAATTTTCACAAAAAAAAATTTAAAAAAAAAATGACAAAAAAAATTTTGACCAAAAAAAATTTGGATTAAAAAAAATTTGGATTAAAAAATTTGGGCCAAAAAAATTTTGGATTAAAAAAAATTTGGATTAAAAAATTTGGGCCAAAAAAATTTTGAGCAAAAAAATTTTGACCAAAAAATTTTGGCCCAAAAAAATTTGTACCAAAAAAAATTTTGACCAAAAAATTTGGACCAAAAAAATTAAAAATAAATAACCAAAAAAAATTTGGATTAAAAAAATTTTGACCAAAAAATTTGAACCAAAAAAATTAAATAAAAAATAACCAAAAAAAATTTTGACCAAAAAAAAATTTCACCAAAAAAAATTTTGACCAAAATAAAATTTTACCAAAAAAAATTTGGATTAAAAAAATTTGGGCCAAAAAAATTTGGACCAAAAAAATTTTGACCAAAAAATTTTGGATCAAAAAAATTTGTACAAAAAAAAGTTTGACCCAAAAAATTTGGACCAAAAAAAATTGGAATAAAAAAATTTGGACTAAAAAAATTTGTACCAAAAAAAATTTTGACCAAAAAATTTTGGACCAAAAAAATTTTGACCAAAAAAATTTGGATTAAAAAATTTGGATTAAAAAATTTGGGCCAAAAAAATTTTGAGCAAAAAAATTTTGACCAAAAAAATAACCAAAAAAAATTTGGATTAAAAAAATTTGGAAAAAAATTTTGACCAAAAAAAATTTGGATTAAAAAAAATTTGGATTAAAAAATTTGGGCCAAAAAAATTTTGAGCAAAAAAATTTTGGCCCAAAAAAATTTGTACCAAAAAAAATTTTGACCAAAAAATTTGGACAAAAAAAATTAAAAATAAATAACCAAAAAAAATTTGGATTAAAAAAATTTGGAAAAAAATTGGAAAAAAATTGGGACCAAAAAAATTTGTACCAAAAATAATTTTGACCAAAAAATTTGAACCAAAAAAATTAAATAAAAAATAACCAAAAAAAATTTTCACAAAAAAAAATTGATTAAAAAAACTTTTGACCATAAAAAATTTAACTAAAAAAAATTTCGACCAAAAAAAATTTTGACCAAAAAAAAATTTCACCAAAAAAAATTTTGACCAAAATAAAATTTTACCAAAAAAAATTTGGATTAAAAAAATTTGGGCCAAAAAAATTTGTACAAAAAAAAGTTTGACCAAAAAATTTTGGATCAAAAAAATTTGTACAAAAAAAAGTTTGACCAAAAATTATTTTACTAAAAAAATTTGGACCAAAAAAAATTGGAACAAAAAAAAATTTGACCAAAAAAAATTTTCACAAAAAAAATTTGGACCAAAAAAATTAAGACAAAAAAAAATAAAAAAAATTTTAACCAAAAAAATTTGGACCAAAAAAAATTTTCACAAAAAAAAATTTGGATTAAAAAAATTTAGAAAAAAAAATGACAAAAAAAATTTGTACCAAAAATAATTTTGACCAAAAAATTTTCACAAAAAAAATTTGGACCAAAAAAATTAAGACAAAAAAAAATTAAAAAAATTTTAACCAAAAAAATTTGGACCAAAAAAAATTGGAACAAAAAAAATTTGGACTAAAAAAATTTGTACCAAAAAAAATTTTGACCAAAAAATTTGGACAAAAAAATTTGGACCAAATAAATAAAAAAAAATAACCAAAAAAAATTTTCACCAAAAAAAATTTTGACCAAAAAAAATTTTGACCAAAAAAAATTTTGACCATAAAAAATTTTTACTAAAAAAATTTTAACCAAAAAAAAATTTAACCAAAAAAAAATTTGACCAAAAAAAATTTTCACAAAAAAAATTTGGACCAAAAAAATTTAGACCAAAAAAAATAAAAAAAATTTTGACCAAAAAAAAATTTGACCAAAAAAAATTTTGACCAAAAAATTTTGGATCAAAAAAATTTGTATTAAAAAAATTTGGACCAAAAAAAATTTATATTAAAAAAAAAATTGACCAAAAAAATTGAAACAAAAAAAAATTTGACAAAAAAAAAATTTCACAAAAAAAATTTGGACCAAAAAAATTTAGACCAAAAAAAATAAAAAAAATTTTGACCAAAAAAATTTGGACCAAAAAAAATTTTCACAAAAAAAAATTTGGATTAAAAAATTTGGGCCAAACAAATTTTGAGCAAAAAAATATTGACCAAAAAAATAACCAAAAAAATAACCAAAAAAAATTTGGATTAAAAAAATTTGGAAAAATATTGGAAAAAAATTGGACCAAATAAATTTATACCAAAAATAATGTTGACCAAAAAATTTGAACCAAAAAAATTAAATAAAAAATAACCAAAAAAAATTTTGACCAAAAAAAAATTTCACCAAAAAAAATTTTGACCAAAATAAAATTTTACCAAAAAAAATTTGGATTAAAAAAATTTGGGCCAAAAAAATTTGGCCCAAAAAAATTTTGACCAAAAAATTTTGGATCAAAAAAATTTGTACAAAAAAAAGTTTGACCCAAAAAATTTGGACCAAAAAAAATTGGAATAAAAAAATTTGGACTAAAAAAATTTGTACCAAAAAAAATTTTGACCAAAAAATTTTGGACCAAAAAAATTTTGACCAAAAAAAATTTGGATTAAAAAATTTGGGCCAAAAAAATTTTGAGCAAAAAAATTTTGACCAAAAAAATAACCAAAAAAAATTTGGATTAAAAAAATTTGGAAAAAAATTGGAAAAAAATTGGACCAAATAAATTTATACCAAAAATAATGTTGACCAAAAAATTTGAACCAAAAAAATTAAATAAAAAATAACCAAAAAAAATTTTGACCAAAAAAATTTTGACCAAAAAATTTTGGATCAAAAAAATTTGTACAAAAAAAAGTTTGACCAAAAATTATTTGACCCAAAAAATTTGGACCAAAAAAAATTGGAATAAAAAAATTTGGACTAAAAAAATTTGTACCAAAAAAAATTTTGACCAAAAAATTTTGGATCAAAAAAATTTGTATTAAAAAAATTTGGACCAAAAAAAATTTATATTAAAAAAAAATTGACCAAAAAAATTGAAACAAAAAAAAATTTGACCAAAAAAAAATTTTACCAAAAAAAATTTGGACTAAAAAAATTTGGGCCAAAAAAATTTGGCCCAAAAAAATTTTGACCAAAAAGTTTTGGATCAAAAAAATTTGTACAAAAAAAAGTTTGACCCAAAAAATTTGGACCAAAAAAAATTGGAATAAAAAAATTTGGACTAAAAAAATTTGTACCAAAAAAAATTTTGACCAAAAAATTTTGGACCAAAATAATTTTGACCAAAAAAAATTTGGATTAAAAAATTTGGGCCAAAAAAATTTTGAGCAAAAAAATTTTGACCAAAAAAATAACCAAAAAAAATTTGGATTAAAAAAATTTGGAAAAAAATTGGAAAAAAATTGGACCAAATAAATTTATACCAAAAATAATGTTGACCAAAAAATTTGAACCAAAAAAATTAAATAAAAAATAACCAAAAAAAATTTTGACCAAAAAAATTTTGACCAAAAAATTTTGGATCAAAAAAATTTGTACAAAAAAAAGTTTGACCAAAAATTATTTGACCCAAAAAATTTGGACCAAAAAAAATTGGAATAAAAAAATTTGGACTAAAAAAATTTGTACCAAAAAAAATTTTGACCAAAAAATTTTGGATCAAAAAAATTTGTATTAAAAAAATTTGGACCAAAAAAAATTTATATTAAAAAAAAATTGACCAAAAAAATTTAAACAAAAAAAAATTTGACCAAAAAAAAATTTCACAAAAAAAATTTGGACCAAAAAAATTTAGACCAAAAAAAATAAAAAAAATTTTGACCAAAAAAATTTGGACCAAAAAAAATTTTCACAAAAAAAAATTTGGATTAAAAAAATTTAGAAAAAAAATGACAAAAAAAATTTTGACCAAAAAAAATTTTGACCAAAAAAAATTTGGATTAAAAAATTTGGGCCAAAAAAATTTTGAGCAAAAAAATTTTGACCAAAAAAATAACCAAAAAAATTTGGATTAAAAAAATTTGGAAAAATATTGGAAAAAAATTGGACCAAATAAATTTATACCAAAAATAATGTTGACCAAAAAATTTGAACCAAAAAAATTAAATAAAAAATAACCAAAAAAAATTTTGACCAAAAAAAAATTTCACCAAAAAAATTTTGACCAAAATAAAATTTTACCAAAAAAAATTTGGATTAAAAAAATTTGGGCCAAAAAAATTTGGACCAAAAAAATTTTGACCAAAAAATTTTGGATCAAAAAAATTTGTACAAAAAAAAGTTTGACCCAAAAAATTTGGACCAAAAAAAATTGGAATAAAAAAATTTGGACTAAAAAAATTTGTACCAAAAAAAATTTTGACCAAAAAATTTTGGACCAAAAAAATTTTGACCAAAAAAATTTGGATTAAAAAATTTGGGCCAAAAAAATTTTGAGCAAAAAAATTTTGACCAAAAAAATAACCAAAAAAAATTTGGATTAAAAAAATTTGGAAAAAAATTTTGACCAAAAAAAATTTGGATTAAAAAAAATTTGGATTAAAAAAAATTTGGATTAAAAAATTTGGGCCAAAAAAATTTTGAGCAAAAAAATTTTGACCAAAAAATTTTGGCCCAAAAAAATTTGTACCAAAAAAAATTTTGACCAAAAAATTTGGACAAAAAAAATTAAAAATAAATAACCAAAAAAAATTTGGATTAAAAAAATTTGGAAAAAAATTGGAAAAAAATTTGGACCAAAAAAATTTGTACCAAAAATAATTTTGACCAAAAAATTTGAACCAAAAAAATTAAATAAAAAATAACCAAAAAAAATTTTCACAAAAAAAAATTGATTAAAAAAACTTTTGACCATAAAAAATTTAACTAAAAAAAATTTCGACCAAAAAAAATTTTGACCAAAAAAAAATTTCACCAAAAAAAATTTTGACCAAAATAAAATTTTACCAAAAAAAATTTGGATTAAAAAAATTTGGGCCAAAAAAATTTGGACCAAAAAAATTTTGACCAAAAAATTTTGGATCAAAAAAATTTGTACAAAAAAAAGTTTGACCAAAAATTATTTTACTAAAAAAATTTGGACCAAAAAAAATTGGAACAAAAAAAAATTTGACCAAAAAAAATTTTCACAAAAAAAATTTGGACCAAAAAAATTAAGACAAAAAAAAAATAAAAAAAATTTTAGCCAAAAAAATTTGGACCAAAAAAAATTTTCACAAAAAAAAATTTGGATTAAAAAAATTTAGAAAAAAAATGACAAAAAAAATTTGTACCAAAAATAATTTTGACCAAAAAATTTTCACAAAAAAAATTTGGACCAAAAAAATTAAGACAAAAAAAAATAAAAAAAATTTTAACCAAAAAAATTTGGACCAAAAAAAATTGGAACAAAAAAAATTTGGACTAAAAAAATTTGTACCAAAAAAAATTTTGACCAAAAAAAATTTTGACCATAAAAAATTTTTACTAAAAAAATTTTAACCAAAAAAAAATTTAACCAAAAAAAAATTTGACCAAAAAAAATTTTCACAAAAAAAATTTGGACCAAAAAAATTTAGACCAAAAAAAATAAAAAAAATTTTGACCAAAAAAAAATTTGACCAAAAAAAATTTTGACCAAAAAATTTTGGATCAAAAAAATTTGTATTAAAAAAATTTGGACCAAAAAAAATTTATATTAAAAAAAAATTGACCAAAAAAATTGAAACAAAAAAAAATTTGACAAAAAAAAAATTTCACAAAAAAAATTTGGACCAAAAAAATTTAGACCAAAAAAAATAAAAAAAATTTTGACCAAAAAAATTTGGACCAAAAAAAATTTTGACCAAAAAAAATTTTGACCAAAAAAAATTTGGATTAAAAAATTTGGGCCAAACAAATTTTGAGCAAAAAAATATTGACCAAAAAAATAACCAAAAAAAATTTGGATTAAAAAAATTTGGAAAAATATTGGAAAAAAATTGGACCAAATAAATTTATACCAAAAATAATGTTGACCAAAAAATTTGAACCAAAAAAATTAAATAAAAAATAACCAAAAAAAATTTTGACCAAAAAAAAATTTCACCAAAAAAAATTTTGACCAAAATAAAATTTTACCAAAAAAAATTTGGATTAAAAAAATTTGGGCCAAAAAAATTTGGCCCAAAAAAATTTTGACCAAAAAATTTTGGATCAAAAAAATTTGTACAAAAAAAAGTTTGACCCAAAAAATTTGGACCAAAAAAAATTGGAATAAAAAAATTTGGACTAAAAAAATTTGTACCAAAAAAAATTTTGACCAAAAAATTTTGGACCAAAAAAATTTTGACCAAAAAAAATTTGGATTAAAAAATTTGGGCCAAAAAAATTTTGAGCAAAAAAATTTTGACCAAAAAAATAACCAAAAAAAATTTGGATTAAAAAAATTTGGAAAAAAATTGGAAAAAAATTGGACCAAATAAATTTATACCAAAAATAATGTTGACCAAAAAATTTGAACCAAAAAAATTAAATAAAAAATAACCAAAAAAAATTTTGACCAAAAAAATTTTGACCAAAAAATTTTGGATCAAAAAAATTTGTACAAAAAAAAGTTTGACCAAAAATTATTTGACCCAAAAAATTTGGACCAAAAAAAATTGGAATAAAAAAATTTGGACTAAAAAAATTTGTACCAAAAAAAATTTTGACCAAAAAATTTTGGACCAAAAAAATTTGTACCAAAAAAATTTTGTCCAAAAAATTTTGGATCCAAAAAATTTGTACAAAAAAAAGTTTGACCAAAAATTATTTTACTAAAAAAATTTGGACCAAAAAAAATTGGAACAAAAAAAAATTTGACCAAAAAAAATTTTCACAAAAAAAATTTGGACCAAAAAAATTTTGACCAAAAAAATTTGGACCAAAAAAAATTTTGACCAAAAAAAATTTTGACCAAAAAAAATTTTGACCATAAAAAATTTTTACTAAAAAAATTTTAACCAAAAAAAAATTTAACCAAAAAAAAATTTGACCAAAAAAAATTTTCACAAAAAAAATTTGGACCAAAAAAATTTAGACCAAAAAAAATAAAAAAAAATTTGACCAAAAAAAAATTTGACCAAAAAAAATTTTGACCAAAAAATTTGGACCAAAAAAATTAAAAATAAATAACCAAAAAAAATTTGGATTAAAAAAATTTGGAAAAAAATAGGAAAAAAATTTGGACCAAAAAAATTTGTATCAAAAATAATTTTGACCAAAAAATTTGAACCAAAAAAATTAAATAAAAAATAACCAAAAAAAATTTTCACAAAAAAAAATTGATTAAAAAAACTTTTGACCATAAAAAATTTAACTAAAAAAAATTTCGACCAAAAAAAATTTTGACCAAAAAAAAATTTCACAAAAAAAATTTTGACCAAAATAAAATTTTACCAAAAAAAATTTGGATTAAAAAAATTTGGATTAAAAAAATTTGGGCCAAACAATTTGGACCAAAAAAATTTTGACCAAAAAATCTTGGATCAAAAAAATTTGTACAAAAAAAAGTTTGACCAAAAATTATTTTACTAAAAAAATTTGGACCAAAAAAAATTGAAACAAAAAAAAATTTGACCAAAAAAAATTTTACCAAAACAAATTTCGACCAAAAAAAATTTGGACCAAAAAAAATTTTCACAAAAAAAAATTTGGATTAAAAAAATTTAGAACAAAAAAAATTTTGACCAAAAAAAATTTGACCAAAAAAAATTTCGACCAAAAAAAAATTTTACCAAAAAAAATTTGGATTAAAAAATTTGGGCCAAAAAAATTTGGAGCAAAAAAATTTTGACCAAAAAATTTTGGACCAAAAAAATTTGTACCAAAAAAAATTTTGACCAAAAAATTTGGACAAAAAAATTTGGACCAAAAAAATTAAAAAAAAAATAACCAAAAAAAATTTGGATAAAAACATTTGGAAAAAAATTGGAAAAAAATTGGACCAAAAAAATTTGTACCAAAAATAATTTTGACCAAAAAATTTGAACCAAAAAAATTAAATAAAAAATAACCAAAAAAAATTTTGACCAAAAAAAAATTTCACCAAAAAAAATTTTGACCAAAATAAAATTTTACCAAAAAAAATTTGGATTAAAAAATTTTGGGCCAAAAAAATTTGGACCAAAAAAATTTAGACCAAAAAAGTTGGACAAAAAAAATTTGGACCAAAAAAATAACCAAGCTAACCGCACAGATTGAAATAAATATCAGTATGTATCGTCACTTGATTTTAGTCGTACACTTATTTTCCTAAATAATAAATAAAATACAATTAAGTAAGAAAAAACACTAATGCATGTAACACAATAATATATGAAAATGCCTTTTGAAAAATATTAATAGTAAAGAATACATTTAAATATCTACCATACTTGAAAGTAGGTCATGAGTATGAATAATATAGTAATAAAAATAAATAAAACCTACTTCTACGAGTTGGTATCCCATCTCAATTAAGGGAGGCGTTACAGCAATATTTCTATAACTCTCGTCTGATGTAGAAAAAGTCCTGAAACAGAGGCGTATAAACGGGACATCGACTTTAATTTTAAATAAATATAGAGTGTGATTACACATTGTTAAATCCAAAATTTCGTTACTTAAAAAAGGTCTTTATACTGATTAAAAGTTGACTTAGCGCCACTGTTAGCACTAAAAAATGGCCTTCTACTATTACAAATTTCCTACAGAGGGCGTATCGTTTAGTTTCAATCGAGGATACGCGGCGAGAAACGAGGAAAATAAAAAAAAATCAACAAAAACGAAAATCAAGGAAAAACCTCGAAAAAACTGTGCGTGTGTGTGTCGTGTGCGTGTGTGTTGTGTCTGTGCGTGTGTGTGTGTGTGTTGTGTCTGTGCGTGTGCGAGCGTGCGTGCGTTCGTGCGTGCGTGCGTGCGTGTGTGTCTGTGTGTGTCTGTGTGTGTCTGTGAGTGTGAGTATGCGGGTGGGTGTGGGTGTGCGTGAGGATATGGGTGTCGTGTGCGATTTCTCTAAAATGAACCGTAAAGAAAAAATTTGAAAAGTGAAAAATTTTAATTTTTTAATATTTTCGTTAGCAATGAATATATAAAAAAAATGTTTCGAGTTAGATGTTTGTGAAAAATGTATGTATTTAGTTTATCTTCTAAACGTTTATAGAGGTGATATAATAGGTTGACAAATAACTAGAAAAAGCCTGTAATAACCAGACAGGAAAGTCATGTGTTGGACACATCAGATTTTTTTGTAGGGGACTAACCAATACTTCTTTTATAAAGTGTTCGAAGTTTTTTTGTTTTACGAGAACACCTCTCGTAAAGTAAAACCCAAAAATAGGACTCGTGAATACCCATAAGTATTGGTGTCTGCACTTATTATTTTCTTACTTGATATTAATTATAGCATTATAAAAAATTAGTTTACTGACAAGGAACGCAATATCAAAAATCGTTCTGTACAAACAGAGATAATCCAAATAAAGAACTGCTAACGTGGCTACTTTATATCAGTATGTTTTGTCCCAGTTTTTATTTCGTTTTGTTATCTAAAAAAAGTATACCAAAAAAAGAACGTTAAAAGGAAGATCTCATTTTCGTCCTAATGGAAAAATTCTCTATGGTTTTTGTTGTGCATTTATTTTCCGGATGCTTTATTCCTTGAGGAAATGGCCCCAGTAGCAGGGAAATATAATTAAGGATGTTATTCTTAACAGACAATTTGATTCATTGTTGCACACTAGGTACATATTTTCACTAATTTACAGAGGTGTAGTAAGTTAGTGGTCGAAATTAAAGAAGAACCAAATTTAAAAATGATGAATGATTCAGTTTTTTTTAGCTGGCTTTTAACATTCATTGAACTTTGAAAAATTATAAAATCAGTTTATATGTATCAACTTAGATAAGAAAACGTTTAGTTATTAGGATGCAGGATTCAAATTCAATTTTAAAATACTTTCTTTTTTCTTTTCTAATATTGTATACATTTTTTAACGTAGTAAATTGAAATTTGGTATACGGGGTTTTCTCAGTAGCTAGTAATGCCGCAAGATGAGAGCTTTCTCTCGCCCTACGATACGAGACATGGCCTCTCTCTCGTCTCGTAGGCCGAGGAAAAACTCGACGAGAAGGCGCTTCTCTCTCGATGGTTTAATTGTGAGTTAGAATTTTTTTACTGCCATCGTGTGATATTAAATGAAAACATTTTGAAGCATGTTTTCAAAAATACAGTAAGGACGTAAATTGTGCCCACGCCTTTACTCTTAACTTCAAAATCGGAGGATATAGAGACATGAAACAAAAACGAGGTGAAATGAGAGAAATATTATATTTTTGTTATAACAAGATGTTGCTATCTTTAAATTTTCTAATGAAAAGTAGGGTCATGTGGTACCTTATTTGAATGATTTTTTTATTATCTTTATGTTCATGTCAACAGTTTTAGGTTTTTTTATATGTTTACAGAAATTACATTTAATAAATTAATGAAGTAAGTTATATTCCTAGTAACCATCGAGCGCTGCTTAACCCTATAGATGGTATACAATGTTAAAAGAGAATTTTCTAATAGGTTTTTTTATTGCCAAGAAGTTCTGAGAGAACATTTTTAACAATTATTACGTTAAGTGGTTTTTAGATCACCTTTGATATTCTAAATTTATTTATTTTAGTAAATATTGTGTTCCTTTCATTTTTGTAAAAAGCGTTTCCTTAGTAATGAACAATAATAGTGTTACCCTGCTCCCTGTAGTAGCCTGTGGCTGTTATAGGAAACGTACGAATACAAAAAGAAGTACAATGTCACCTATTACCCTACAGTGTGTTGCGGTCATCATAAGTAAAAGTACGAGTAAAAGAAGACGATAGAATAGTCAAGAATTGTCTGGAAATGTCATTCCTTGTCAAGAAGTTCGATAAGGGACAAGCAAGCTATATAAGTCAATAATTCTGACGTCAGTTTTAGTTTTATGATAGATTTTATACGTTAATGTTATCAGTTGAATTATGGTATCAGTTGAGTTGAAATAAATTGAGTTAATAAATACCAGCGTATCAATAGTAAATAAGTCTCAAGTAAAGTGAATCTCGGTATTACAAAAATATTATAATATCTCTTTAATTTTACCTCGTTTTTGTTTCATGTCTCTATCTTCTTCCATTTAGAAGTTAAGAGGTGCTACATAATTTACGTAATATCTGTATATAATACGTTCGTTTGTTTAACCTTTTATTTGACAGTTTTTCGAAAAGTAACCTCAGTAAAATAGAATGAATTAAATTTAAAAAATTGTGTAAATATGCGTTTACAATATTTTTAAAAATTCATGCATTCAAGCGATTCATTTTTATCATATTTTTAAAATAGCAAAATAATAACTTTATCCATATAACTCACCAGGTAAGAAAATAATCTATTAAATTTCGCATGGGGCTAAAAGCAGTAAAATATACTTTCCATTTCTGTTGTTTAATTTATGTTGCAGTTTTATATTCACAAATTAATAAATCTAAAGTATGTTTTTTTTAATCCAAATGTTTTTACATTTTAGTAATAAAAGTGAAAACTAGTATATACTACATTTTTGTTATGTTAAAAAACATTTTAACTGCAGTTTTGTTATCTAAAATATTTAAAATAGAGTTATTTATAAAAATTATTCCAAGAGATATTTTAAATATGTATTTTTCCGTAATCATTTTTAACTAATCAGTGACAACCTAACCTAACATAACATTTTTCGTTTGAAATTTTAAGTCGATGAAAAACATCTTGCAGATTCCATTTAAAATTAATTTTGAATAAATGATATGGAAAGTAATTTTTCTTATGATTCACTATCCATAAAAACGTATTAATTGTTTCATTTAATATATAGAATACGTGTTTTATAGTATACTTTTTACGCGAGACGAGAGACGAGATACGAGAGACGAGAGACGAGAGACGAGAGACGAGAGACGAGAGACGAGAGACGAGAGACGAGAGACGAGAGACGAGAGACGAGAGACGAGAGACGAGAGACGAGAGACGAGAGACGAGAGACGAGAGACGAGAGACGAGAGACGAGAGACGAGAGACGAGAGACGAGAGACGAGAGACGAGAGACGAGAGACGAGAGACGAGAGACGAGAGACGAGAGACGAGAGACGAGAGACGAGAGACGAGAGACGAGAGACGAGAGACGAGAGACGAGAGACGAGAGACGAGAGACGAGAGACGAGAGACGAGAGACGAGAGACGAGAGACGAGAGACGAGAGACGAGAGACGAGAGACGAGAGACGAGAGACGAGAGACGAGAGACGAGAGACGAGAGACGAGAGACGAGAGACGAGAGACGAGAGACGAGAGACGAGAGACGAGAGACGAGAGACGAGAGACGAGAGACGAGAGACGAGAGACGAGAGACGAGAGACGAGAGACGAGAGACGAGAGACGAGAGACGAGAGACGAGAGACGAGAGACGAGAGACGAGAGACGAGAGACGAGAGACGAGAGACGAGAGACGAGAGACGAGAGACGAGAGACGAGAGACGAGAGACGAGAGACGAGAGACGAGAGACGAGAGACGAGAGACGAGAGACGAGAGACGAGAGACGAGAGACGAGAGACGAGAGACGATTAAGAATATGTAAATAGAGATTTTAATAAATTTTTAGGGTAGAATGGAATACAACAACAAACGACGATTTCATACACGCCAAAACAAAATAGGGTAGCAGAGAGCTTAATCAAAATCTAGACGAAAAAGTAAAATCTATGATATTTGATTTAGGGTTGGGTACTAAATACTAGGTAGAGATAATATATTCTGCAAATTATTTACATAACAGATCTCCAACTATAGCAATGTTCAAATGTACTTAAATGTGATGTGGAGAGAAACATGATTTACCACTATGCTGATTTTGGCATTGTTGATTGCTGCCAAATATAACACATGGTTAAATGTGACCTCTCAGGCCAGTTGCCTATAAGAGAGAAAATACCTGATGAAGAATTCTATTGATTAGGTGCTGGCCGTGTAACTAGTGTCTTCTTGTATGTGGTTGGATTCAAATTCGCACAGAACTGAACACATTTTTATTATCACAAATCCTTTATATCTTTAACATAAAGATCTCAAATAACGTTAATTTTTAACTACATTTTATTTAGTTAACTTGCTTAGAAACTCTTCACATTATTTACATGGTGCAATTCATACTTAATGCCAGCCAAGCGTACGTGTGTTAAATTGAGTGATGCATTGTTAGAAGTTATGTAACGCTCTTATTTTAGAATGCATATGCTCCCTTCGTGCCGTCATCTGACCAATTATCTACTGCGTGATTTCTTTGTGTCACATATTAATTGGCTAAAAAGTATAACAGTCTTTTCATTTCTTCGAGATAAATGTAAGCGCGTTGATTACGTCAGGTTGCAGGTAGGTTTCTAAAATTGATTGTATAGAGCTGCTCTTATAAATTTGAATTAACCGAATACGAATTATTAAGACCATCCCCGAACCCAAAAGATTCCCAGACAGTAATTTGATGTACTAGTTTGGGCCAAACGCCATTTCAGACTCGTTCTAAAATCTTCAAATACCTTAATACATCACCGGTATGTATGAGAAACGCATTGATGCATACTAAGCCCATTTCTTTGTTTGCGATATAGTAAATTCACAATTTTCATACTCACTAGAATAAGTATTGTATGCTCGATATACGAAATTTTTATAAGAACTACCTTAGAAACATTTTTTATTGACCGATCCTTTAAATAGAAAACACTAATAAAAAATTAATTTAAACAAATTTTTCAAATTTTGAACCATTTTGTTCATTAAATAATTTTTATTGACGAATACTGAACGCAGAACGTATTTTAAAAGGTTCTTATTTCATTACAGGTATCATTTACACTAACTTTGTTAATGAGTTGCATCGAACAATAAAAGGATAAGTATTTCAAAAATTGTAAACTTTATCGAATTTTGGAAAAGCATACATTTTCTATTAGAAAAGTACAGGAAATAATAAAAAAATATTTAAAATTCTCTGAGATAAAAGTACTGGTCACTTAGGACTACAACTCGTTAAAAACTGTTCACGAGTTTAAAAATCCTATTTTAATATTTGCATTTTGAAAACTAAACATTTGACAACCGATGTTAATATTTGTTTATTATTTATTATCCAACCAACGCTACAAACCTATTACAGGTGGAATACAAATCAAAAATAAAATAAAATACAATGTCATACATACATACATTAAATACATCAAAACGTAAATATTAAATTTACAAAAAAAAACGAATTCGGACAATAATACAACTGAGTAAAAACTAGAACTAGATACATTAAATATAAAAATTGAAGTAAAATAAGACGTACTCGTACAAGATAAAACTAGGTATTACCGAAACCTAAACAAATTTTTATATCACATTCTCTACAATTGAAAATATCAATGTTTTAAACCTTTTGTATTAATTTTAAAAAATTCTATGGAATGTTCAATATCTGTTACAAAATACTAATATACTCCGTAGATTTAAGGAAATAATTTTATTATAATTCTTTTATATTTAAAATATAAGATCAATCTACTACTACGTATGAATACTGAAAATACTGTTCAAAAATCATGATCTGTTTTGTTTACTTTTTTTATTCCATGTACACTTGTTTAACTATCTACAAATTTAAATATAAATATTTATTAGCAATTATTTAGTGTATTAATTTAATATTAACTCACTCGTACATGAATTTATGGTCTTCTTGAACACGCCGTAAATCAATTTAAAAGAACCCATAAATTCTCATTAAAAGCTTTGAAATAATCATTCAGTATTCCTATGTTTCAACTTCTGAAAGCTCTTCAGCTGGTCAAATCTCGAATCTGGTGCATTCGGGTGTAATAAAGTGGGTATTTTTTTTTAATGTAACAATTTATAGTGCCGGTAAATTATGCTATAATATGGTATGTTCAATCTAGTGGGTTTAAAGGGTATATTTAACTTTGTACACGGAAAGCAGCAACTATGTGGCAAGGCGACATTTATTTATTTATTTAAGAAGAAGAAGAAGAAGAAGAAGAAGAAGAAGAAGAAGAAGAAGAAGAAGAAGAAGAAGAAGAAGAAGAAGAAGAAGAAGAAGAAGAAGAAGAAGAAGAAGAAGAAGAAGAAGAAGAAGAAGAAGAAGAAGAAGAAGAAGAAGAAGAAGAAGAAGAAGAAGAAGATGAAGAAGAAGAAGAAGAAGAAGAAGAAGAAGAAGAAGAAGAAGAAGAAGAAGAAGAAGAAGAAGAAGAAGAAGAAGAAGAAGAAGAAGAAGAAGAAGAAGAAGAAGAAGAAGAAGAAGAAGAAGAAGAAGAAGAAGAAGAAGAAGAAGAAGAAGAAGAAGAAGAAGAAGAAGAAGAAGAAGAAGAAGAAGAAGAAGAAGAAGAAGAAGAAGAAGAAGAAGAAGAAGAAGAAGAAGAAGAAGAAGAAGAAGAAGAAGAAGAAGAAGAAGAAGAAGAAGAAGAAGAAGAAGAAGAGAAGAAGAAGAAGAAGAAGAAGAAGAAGAAGAAGAAGAAGAAGAAGAAGAAGAAGAAGAAGAAGAAGAAGAAGAAGAAGAAGAAGAAGAAGAAGAAGAAGAAGAAGAAGAAGAAGAAGAAGAAGAAGAAGAAGAAGAAGAAGAAGAAGAAGAAGAAGAAGAAGAAGAAGAAGAAGAAGAAGAAGAAGAAGAAGAAGAAGAAGAAGACAGCTAAATAGTAAAGCCAATAATTAAAGATGGTAAACAAAAGGAGTGGTGATAGGTCTACTTACCAATTCTTCATCTTCATTCTTTAACAACAAAAAATACATACATACCTAAATTATATTCCAATATATCTTCACCCTACCCTGACCAGACCACAATAATTGAAAAATGAGGATGAATTAAAATAAGGAAAAAGAAATAACAGTTATAAATTTAAGATTAAGTTGTTATTAAGCAACTATTGCTGTTAAAAACAATTTTTTTTTGAGAATTTTTGAATGCATTAATCGATAAAGAGAAAGATAGTATATCCAAAAATTGACCAGCTAGTGAGATCTGATATGTAAAGGCAGACTTATATAACTCTTTATTGTAAGGAGGAATAGCAATTTGATTTTTTGTACGTAAGTTTTAGATTATGAATGTTTTTTTTTTCATTTTAATTTTCTTGTACAAGTACGGGGAAGTTTTGTTTATAAAATTTTATAGAAAAAGCAATTGGAATGAAGCTTTCTACGGTTATACATACTTAGCCAACCTATTTCCTTCAGTTTATGAGAAATTCTATTTCTTCCCCGAATGTCATAAATTAATCGTAATCATGAATTTTAAACTTTCTGAATACGGTATACATCCGATTTTCTGAGAATGGACCATAACAGTGCACAATGAGTAACTTGTGAAAGAAATAATGAATCCATTAACATCTTTTTTTGTTTGAGAATTTAAATTCGATCGATGAGGATAAATTAATCTTAGTAAAACATAAGCTTTTTTATTTTTTCGATTATGTGTGTATCAAAATGAATTTTAAAGTCAAAAAATAGTCCTAAGTTTTTAAAATTATTTCTAAAAACAAGAATGTCTGTACATAAATTAATCTTTAGTTGTTCCATAGCCATCAACCTGTTTTTCGTATCCAAACAAAATGGCGCAAGATTTTTTTGCATTTTTTTTATTAGGAATCTCTCTGATAAATCTTTAATAATTTGTATTTTTGTTAATGTCAGATAAAGGAAACGAATAATACAATTGTGTGTCATCTGTGTAGAAATGGTATTTACAGTGAGACAGATAGGTATGGAAGTTAGAAGTGTATATGGTGTATAGCAGAGGGCCTAAAATACTTCCCTGTGGTATACCCTGCAACACTTGCAAACTCTTCGAAAATTCATTTCGATTTTTATCTTTTGTCCCTGTCTGAAACAAATGAGTTCAATAAATTAATGGCAGTAGTATTAAAACTTACATAATATAAAATTGCAAGCAATATTTGATGATTAAAAATGTCAAAAGTAAGAGAGTAATCAAGCAAAATTAAAACGCAAAGTTTATTGTTGTCGAGAGAAAAAACATTATCATCTGTAACTGCAGTTAATGCTGTAGAACAGCTATAACCGCTTCTAAAGCCTGATTGGTTTAATGGTAATATTCTAGCAGTATCAAGATGACTTTTTATTTGACGTTCTTACATTTTCTCTATTACTTTAGAGAACGTAGAAAGAATACTTATACCCCTTAAATAACTAAACTCGAATGTGGGGATATCCCCTTGTAGGGTACATACTATCTAAATTCTAGCAAGCATTTTTTATGAATTTTCATTAAAAGTCCGTATAAATGTTATGCACAAGATTCCAAACAACAGAATAGTATTTATGTTTTGACCGTACAAAGCTAATATACGGAGTGGCCCAAAAGTCTTGAAACGGCCAATTATTTCGTAAATTGCTAGTCCTAATTGTACAAAATTTGGGGTAGACCTATTTTGGGATACGGTGATTTTAGATTTGATATTTGCAATGTTGCCAGATTTTGCCGTTTTTCATAAATTATTACTCACTTTGGTTTTTCAAATTCATTATTAGAATCTTCTATTCAATACGAGTTCAACCATATGTAACACTTATGATTTTATATAGTCTGTATAGAATTTTTGAGGTGAATATGTCTAGAAATTCTTAACAGCTTCGTATAACAAACCCCTAAGCTCCTTTTAGAAGCAGATAACATTGTTTCAATATTTTTAACGAAAGTTAGTTTAGGATCAAAAGAAACTACGAGATATTTTATAAATCCGGATCGACTTAGAACAACGTTATATGTGTTACTTTTTTAGTAAAAGACATTACGGATCATTTCTCGGGATTTAGAGGGAGTGAATTATTGAAACACCAATTCGCAATGTCTTACAAATTCTTTTGAAAGGCGCTAGTAATGGTTAGGAGAATTGATTTCAAGCAATAATTTTAGGTCGTTGGCATACATTATGGTATATTACGTAACAAGAGTTGTAAGTAACCCATTACGCACGAAGTGAAAAAAATTTCACGAGTGCGTAATGGACTTACAACTCGTGTAACGTACTTTACTTTTTCTACGCTCACTTAAAACATTCTTCGAAAAGGATTTAACGTTATGCTTGTGTCGCCAATATCTTTCTTTGGATTTAAGTGTTAATAAATTATGTGTGGCAGCTTGAGCTTTTTCTGAAATCTCCGGTGGAATGCTCATAATTTCATGACTTTCACTACTAACATACATATTCGTAGGTAAAGTTGAAAAAATGTTCGGATACAATAATATTTTGTTACAAAAATTTACAATATAAATGACATGACGTTTATTTCCATAGCATGCTAATAAAACGCGATTTATTTTTTGAAAAATTGTATAATATGTTGCCGACATTTAAGGGCATCACTCTTTTAATCCAAAATGTATCTCGCTAATGCTAAAAGTTTTTATGTTTTTTAATTGATTAAATTTATAAAAATAGATTAAATAAAGTCGTACGCAGACAAAAATTTGATTGCAATTTGATTAAACCAAGAAATTTAAGTTTTCGTATCAAAACGCACGTGTATGTTATGGTATCTCATCACGTGCATATTATTATTATATATCACTTACAAGGAATCTTGATATGGCGATTTTTAACGTTTACTGACATGGGCGTAGAAAAAAAATTATTATGCTTGATATTAGTGACTATATTATTTATAAAATTATGAATAAAAGTATACCTAAAATTGATCCCTGCGAGACTCCTGATGTTTGTTTGAATTTTTAAGATAAAAATATATAAATTAAAAAAAATATATTTTTTTTGTTCTCAATTTTCTTTTTTATTTTTTTTTTTACCTTTTGAAACTTTTCTACAATTTACCTTTTTTTTTTGTTTTTTGCTTAATACTTTTCCCTTTATTTATTTAGTCAAGAAGTTTATGAATATCAATTCTGGGTAATTTTAATATTAATTGTTTAAATAATTTCTTAATTTTTTTTTTGTTTAGTGGTTCGTTTATATTTGTTAACATATAATTTAATGCCTTTATTGCCAGAAAATTATAACTTCGTTGTCCGACTGATTTGAGCATAAGTGGAAGTATATATGTTCCTCTTTGTCTTGTATTGTATATATGTGCTTCGGTGAATAGAGTGTTTTTTGTCAGAAATTGTGTACTGCAGATCTGGAAAAAGAATAGCTGACGGCAATCTAATATTGTAGAGTCTCTATATAGTTGGTCACTTGGATAGAGCCGGTTTTTATTTAACATAATTTTTAAGAATCTTCTTTGAAGAACTTCTAATGAATTCAGGTAAGTTCGAGCTACTCCTCCCCAACCTATAATTCCATACCTGATATGTGATTCTATTAAACTTTCATATATAATTTTCTTTTGCTTAAAATCTAGAAATTTTGAAATCTGTCTAAATCGATAAAGTATTGATCGTAATTTTTTTAGGAGAAAATTGATATGAATATTCCACCTCAAGTTGCTGTCGATAAAAATTCCTAGATATTTTATTTGATTTGAAGGGGGTATTTTTATTGTTTTCTGGATGGTTAGTTCAAATGTTGGAAGAGATGATTGATGATAAGCAAACGGTAGGTATAAAATTTTTTTAAAATTAATCGAAAATAATCTACTATCAAACCAAGTTTTAAGTTTTAATAAGTGCTTTTCAGCTTTGTTTTTAAGACTAAACCAATTATCGTCATTATAAAATATTACCGTATCATCGGCGAAGCTTATTATTTTATTTTCCTCTTCCAATAAAAATATATTGTTTAAATAAATTATGAAAAGTATTGGTCCTAATACTGTGCCTTGAGGGACACCACATATAACTGTTTCCTCTTTACTAATATGTTTATTTACTTTTACTTTTTGTTTCCTATCGATTTGATAACTTTTGAATAGATTATGTGCAGTACCTCCCACCCCTATATCTTCCAAAGTTGTTAGAAGAAGTGTATGATCAACCGTGTCGAATGCCTTGGTTAAGTCAACGAACACGCCTAGCGATGGTCTTCCCTTATCTAGAGCATCATATATGGTAGTTGTTAAATATTTAATAGCGTCTTGTGTACTTGTTTTTTCTTTAAATCCAAATTGATTATCTGATAATATTTTATGTTTATTTAGAAAATTGGTTAGTCTGGTTTTCATTAGTTTTTCAACAATTTTCGCGAGATTGGAAATTAAAGAGATAGGTCTATAATTGTTCATGTCACTTTTCTTTCCGTTTTTAAAAACTGGTGTAACGACTGATACTTTAAAGGCAGAAGGAAATATTCCAGTTACAAGCATTTTATAAGCTAAGAATGCTGAAGGATCTGCTATGTATTCTGATATAGATTTTAATGTTTCTGATTTTAGGCCATCTTCTCCTGGTGATTTTTTATTTTTTAATTCTGAAAAAAGTAATTTTATTTCGCTTGGATTTGTAGGTAAGAGAAAAATTGAATGATTGTTTATCTTTCTAGATTCCTGATAATTATGATAATTATATCTGTATACAGATAGGAAAGTAAAAAAGGGAAGTACCGTACCTACCGTACTAAAATACCACATGGTTACCATATTTATCGAAGTATCTAACAGTACATTTAATTAATTAATTAATCAATTATTCATTGATTTATTCATTCATTCAACTCTATTTGCTATTCACTAACTAACTATTTAATTTGTATACTTATGTAAAACTTAAATCTTGCACTTTTTTTATTAAATGTATTGAATTTTCTCCCCATACAGATAACTTTAAGTAGCAGAGACTGACTCAATTAAACAGGACATATCAAATCAGATAAGTATTCCAAGTTACTGAAAAACTTGGTGGGCTCAACATTTTGTCGTTATCAGTTTTTAATATCTTTCATTTTATCGTAAATTAGATCTTGGCCCGCGAATCGGTCAAGCTACTCTGATTTCATTTGTCCTGGTCAATTTTTGAATCCACGCAGTATCAATAATTTGAGCTAAATCACCTATTAAATACAATTTACAACGAAGAAATCTAAAAAGAAGGTAACACTGTGTATATTACATCAACTTCTCCTATCCAAGGCTTCTAAAATAAATTGTGTCGAATATACAAGGTTTGTAACTGTAGATCTATGTTGGTCACAAATTACAAAACAAGAAACGTGATTGAGAATACGATGGTGAATAATAATTTTGAATACTTTAGCAAAACTGCAAAGAATGCTTATGGGCCGATAAATACAAATATCATTTTTTTTACCATTTTTTTGTACCGGAGTAATTTTGGAAATTTTCCAGGCTGTAGGAAAAACAAATGTTTTCAAAATTACATCAAAAATATGTTTTACCGAAGTGGCTAAAATTAGTGAACATTCCCTGACAAGAAACCAAGACATAAGGTCAGTACCCATTGTCATGTTAGGCTTAATCTTTTTTAGGGCTTTATTAACTTCATTTTGAGATACAGAATTAAAGTGAAGCAAAGGTAAATTAATGGCAGATTCGTTGATGAAGTATTTTATTTCAGTTGGCTTGGAAAAATTGCTTCTAAAGTGATCTGCAGAAGCTTAAACAATTGTTTGTGGATCTTATATACAGTAAATTATTATATTCAATAGTAGTGGGAATGGAATAGGAAGAATTTTTTAAATTTAAGTATGACCAGAATTGGTTAGGATCATTTTTGATATTGTTTTCAATTGATCTTAACCCTAGTACACTAATATGATTTTAACACACATTATTACTAATGTGTCGTAAATATTACGATTTTTAGGAAAAAAACATGAAATACATAATTAAAATTTTTATTATTTTTTTTTTTTAATAAGGTGAATTCTAGTCACAAATTTAACATATGATAACGTACAAAATTTATCATTTTTGGCGGCTATTCTGAAGAGCCTATGATTTCCACAGATAGTGTGTTGACACTGTCCACAATAGTTAGTTGTCATCCGTCGAAGACAGCTTGGACAGTAAAAACAAATAGTGCGTTTACGTTCTAATGGTTGATGGTTTTCCTCGGCTTGCTGTATATTCAATACTCTACAGATATCCTGGCGAATGGTACGTCGTAAGTTTGGGATCGTCAACCTTTGTCGCATCCAGGGCTCAGCTAGACTTTTGCTAAATTGATAACGGGAAAGAGGTTTGTCATATGTTCTGTATTTATTATAACAATAGATGACATATGAATTAATGGTAGCAATATTGATCATTCCAAAAAAGACACACAGTGGCCATCTTCGCGTTTTTCGGTTACATCCCATGTTACTGCACAGCTGATCGAATGTGTCTAATCCTGATTTTGTTTTATTTTAATAAATATTTATATCTGGTTTACCATTTTCAGATATTGCTGCACCTTCGTGAAAAGTAAAAAGCATTAGTACCATTTTATTCGGCTTGGATTTGTAAGACAGTAAGGTTTTCGTTTTATCGAAACAAAACATTGAGGATCCACACTGTCTATCCTGCAGTAATTCTGCAGTAATTCTGGAGAGATTTCTCTTTTATTTTTTCTCACTGTGCCCAACATAGTTAACTTATAGGGAGCTTGTAATAGTTCATCGGCTAGAGGAATTGATGTGAACCAATTATCCATAGTGATATTACGATTGCTACCATGGACAGATTTTGTCAACTCCTTCACATAATAGTTTGCCAGTGGCAGGCCTCCTGTATTGGTTTTCTTCCCCAAGTACGGTTGTGCATCAGTCATATATTTGGAGGCGGAGTCGCATACCATGATGATCTTTATGCCATACTTTGATGGCTTATTGAGGATATACATGTGGAAAGGGTACCTACCTCTGAAACCAAGAAGCTGTTCGTCTATTGTAAGGTAGGATGATGGAGTATAGGAGTTTCTGCAGATTTCTAAGAGAAGTTCCCAGATTTCTCTAACTGGAGCAAAAGGATCGGACTCTTTTCTTTCCTCTCTAGTAGATTTATCGTCAAACCTGATACAATTCAATAAAAAGGTAAATCGGTCACAACTCATACAAGCTCGATAAAAGCTGCAAGATGTGGTAGGATTAAACATTTCCTTACTGTTGAGATGATTGTCTTTCCTTGCAGCTGAAAATATCAAAACAGCCAAAAATGCTAGCAGTTCATTTTTGTTGAATTTAATAACTGGTATTAATTTTTTAATGGCCACTAGCAAAGTTTTTTCTCAGTATAGGTTTTTTAACAGATATGTACATATGATTTAAAGTAATAAAGAATTTATTGTTCAATAGTTCAATACTGCTTGCAGAATCAAGAAAAGTCCAATTAATATTGAGTATGCGTAGTATAATTTTGGAAAATCTCCTTTTTTGTAATTATACGGCATATGTTCAATTACTAGTATCATATGTATCACAGAGAACATTAAAAGTTAAGATGTAAAAGGAATACTCCGAATTAAAGTCAATGCTGGTGTTCCACAGGGAAGTGTTATTGGGCCAGTAATATATTTGTTATACACCTATGATAACCTAGAAATAGAAAATATAGCCACATTTTGTATAGCTGTCTTTACAATATCGAAGTGCAGAGGCGTAGCTAGGACGTGGCAAAGGTGGCATTTGCCACGGGCGCACGATGGACAAGGGCGCAATAGTGGGCCGCATCAGTTCGGCACATTTATTATACATTACATCTGGCGGCGCCGGTGCCGGCTCTGGTTTAATAGTTCGCTTATTTTCGTTGCTTCTCGCATCACTAGGCGCGCTAATAGAATAGACAAACGCTTCTTTTTACTCCATGGTAAGGTGCTAGTGCTAATGTGATTTCGACTGGTCATTGCGCCTTTGATGTTCTTAAGGTAAGTGAATAGTATTTGTTTTTAAGCTATTGCATAGCTTTTATCGCGGGCTTTGAGTGGCGACTGAATCAAGAAATTTTGTAACACCGTAACGAAAATAAACCTAACACCCCCTACTCCAACCGGCACAGCAGTGCGACGTTAAAGCCATGGAATTTTATATCCGACCCTATTCGTATTAATATGAAGCGGAATTAAATATACGTCTGCGGACTGGAACATTTGTTCAATACAAGAAGTAAAAGAGCTTTTAATAAATTGGTATCACAAATGTTCCCGACAATTGAAAGTTTAGGTAATTCTAAAAATACTAGTTATTTAGGCAGACACTTTTGAGAGGGTTTAATTGCCGGCCAACATAAAAATAAGTCTTATTTACTATAGAAAGAGATTTTAAATTGATATTTCGGAGTATAATAAAAAATGCATTTATTTAGATGACTTATGTTTAAACTTTTAATCTCTCAAGATTAAAAATTAATACAATTAAGTAATAATAATACTTTTATAGTTTTTAAATCATATATTTATGTGATTCCATTAAATTACAATATAGGTATCATTTGACATGATAAAATTTTTCGTAAATATTTGTAATAAATTGTTATATATTATATATTATTATAAGCGATTCCAAACGTTTATAAATATGTCCTTGGTGGCGCAGAGCGTACAGTGGTCGTAATGTAGATAACACGTTGGTGGTTCAAGCCCCGAAAATTTTAGTTTTTTTTTTGTTTTTTTTTCTTAAAAAAAAGAAAAATATTATTGTTTTATTATTTCACAGTTTTGGTAATTTAGAATGTTTAGTTTTTAAAAAGTATATACTTATTCAATGCATAGTGGCGCATAACGAGGTTCTTTCAAGTTCAGCTAATTTTAAAAATGCAAGCTACCAATGGAGACTTCGTTCATTTAAATTCAAAAAAATAGGAATAGTATATTACATTAAAAGAGTAGAAAGTGACATTTCTCACACGAGTGGAAAATATTGTCGCACGAGGCACAAGCCGAGTGCGACTATCACACGAGTGTGGAAAATCACTGAATAAGTATATACTTTTTAAAAACTAAACATTTTAAATTACCAAGACTGAAATAGTAAAACAATAATAATGTGTCAATAATAAAAATAACTGAATAACCTACATGTATTGTAAGAAATTAAAAATATTTTAAACAATAATAACTTCTCATTTATTCAATAAAAGAAAAAAAAATTTTCTTATAGTTCACCACGCTCAAAAAGTGTAACTTGAATTAATATCAGACACCTGAATTAATATCAAAGAAAAAAAAAATACTGCATAAATAAAATAAATAAATAATTATAATTGTATAAGTTGATAAAAATGCTATGCAATAGCTTTACCGCGGCAGTCTCCGAGTGCCACACGTATTTTTTTTATAATTGTCGTTGTACAGTGACCGGAAATGTGTTTGCCATACAGCACAAATACAATTCAGAAATATTTAAAAAATGTTACATGATATATTTGTAATGTTGCATAAATATGATGAAACGTACCAAAATCATTTGTAAAATGTTCATGAAATGTAAAAATGTCCTGTAAATATAATATTTTAGAATAATATTTTTGTAATAAAAGTTTGACATCTTTCAGAAATATTAATAGTAATATTTTAGAAATGTATTCTAGGTTTGTTTCATAAATATTATAAATATTATGAAATGTTTCTAAAATATATCTGGAATATCAAAATAGCTTTTAAATGGAATATTACACTCTGTAATATTTTTATTAGAGCAAAAAAGACATTTAAAATATACCTGTTTGTTAGCATCATTAATTATTATGATAAGAAAATACCAACCCGAAGGCAAAAGCTCTCAAGAGTGGGTGGTACGGCACAGCGAGCCACGTGCAGGTACCGCTCCGGGGCAGATCAACAGTATCAGCCTTGAGTGCCACTATACGCCTTAGGGATTACTATTTTAAGTAAAATTATAACATCAGAAGTGCGGGATAGGCCCATTAACACAAAAAAAAACTTTAAACGACCATTTCTTCGAAAATGAGTGCCGAAGCGTTAATAGAATTTTTTCAAAAACTGCAGGAGTCTGCATGCGTCGTGACGCGCTAATGACGACGTCGTGCTACCGATATTTGACCGGGCAGATTTCGGTAGATCGTGTTGGTGTTGTGAAATTGTGGAAATAAGTTTTCTTCGAGGAGAGGCCCCTAGGTGGTTCGAAATTCACAATAGTGACCCTGTTTCCTCCTAAAAGGATTTTGGCCGAAAAGTTGAAAAATGCCATTCTTCTTACAAGCAAACCACTTGCTAGGTACCGTATGCAAGGGAAAAATTAATTTTATTTAAATATATTAAAATCAATTTTGCTGAAGTAGAGCCAATAGAGCTTGTTATTGGCGAGATAAGAGATGTCTCTGTAAAAATGGGAGCGTTAAATAGGAATGTAAAAAATAAAATGGGTAATAACATTGATTTATAAATTATCGAACTTAAATTGTTGCAAAGCGATTAATTTATCTAATTACTTAACTCTTACTGTGATTAAGGATAATCCAGTTTATTGTTTAATCTATACATGGTCTACCTGTTCTCTTATGTCAAAAAAAAATCATATTTAGTTGGCTGTAATGTTGAGTATTGTTACTCTATTCAAAGGGCTAGGGGGTGGTCAGGTACCAACTTACGGCAAAACTATTGTTATGTTGGAGTGCGAAAATATTTCTATCAACACGTTTTTTTTTCTTGTTCGAAATTATCAGTAGGAATATGAATTATTGTAGGTAGAGACGCGGTACAACGCAATGATATCACAATATCAGTTGATAAACAGGGAATTGATACAGTCCGTAATAAATCGTTTATGAATTCTGTTTACGTTTTGTCAGAGTCGGATGGCGGCGATATCTTAAACGATGTCAACGTAAACACTCTTGAAAATGAAGACCGTAATAAATTGTTTGAATTGCGGAGAAAGTATAAAAATATAATTACTTTTGGCAATGCGGTGCGTTATGTTAATACGACAAAATTTAAAATTGATTTAAAAAATGATTGTATTGTAAATTATCGACCATACAGACTGTCCATAATTGAACGAAAAAAAAGTCAGAAACATGATAGCAGATATATTGCGTAACAATATTATTCGGGAAAGTAATTCTTCATTTGCAAGCTCTGTCATTTTGGTTAAAAAGAAAGACGGGGGAAATAGGCTATGTGTAGATTTTAGCCGAAGATTATATTCTGAAAACTGCGTTCGTAATGCTAGATGGCCATTACGAGTACCTAAGAGTGCCTTTTGGATTATATTGATTCCCTGCCCTAATATAAATGAGGGTCTGCATTCTTTAGAATAAGTACTTAAAGCATAAGCGAAAGCAGGTTTTTTCCATAAAAATTAAACAAATGCCGTTTTTCTTTTAAAGTGTCGATTATTTGGGTCGGCATGTGTCAGCTGAGATGGCATTAGGCCGGGTAAAAGTAAATTATCAGCTTTAATAAATTTGCCAGTACCGACTAATGTTAGAAATATTAGGCAAATGATAGGACTTGCAAGTTGTTTTCGAAAGTTTGTACCTGAATTTGCTAGTAGAACCGCATGCACTTAAAAAAAAAACAACGTCACCTGGAAATGGGGCGAAGAACAAAATACTGCCCGAAAATATATAATTAATCATTTAAGCAGTGAGTCGTTATTAACTATTTTTGACTCTACCTTAGATACTGAACTACATACTGACGCAAGTTTCATAGAGTACGGGGCAGTTTCGTTTCAAAAACATAATTCGGAGTATCTCGGTATGACTCTTATGAGCTGGAGACGCTTGTACTCATTAACTGAATCAAACATTTTCGTTTTTATTTACTGGAAAATTATATCTGAACTTGCTTAAAAATAAATATTCCGTTTCATACAATTCGTATTGATTGTATTGATCCGTAGTTTAAAATAACAAATAACCACAGATGGTTTTAAACACGCTTTTTTTATCGTCAATACTTTTACGAAAATGTAATTCTATACCTTTAAAAAAAAAAGCGTTAACCAGAGCAGAAATGACTAAATATATTAAAGAATTATATAATGATGTTTGGTAGGTACGACGGCACGTATTTTAATTAACTGTGGAATAAATTTTACCGATAAAAAAATCCTTATTCGTAAATATAAATATTAAGCGTCATTAAATTAGCAGGGGCGCTACTGGGCAAGTTGAAAGGTATGTTGTAACAATAATTAATTTATTAACTGTTGAAGTTCGAAATTTGTCAGAATGGACGAGCGCTCTTTCCAAGTTGCGATCAACTGTTAATTCTACCATTCGAAAAATTAAGTACAGGTCAGGTTAATCCCTGAGGAGTACCTCCGAACTTAATGTTATTTTCATGTTACCAGAAAGTCAAGTACAGGTCAGGTTAATCTCTGAGGAGTACCTCTGAACTTAACGTTGTAATTATGTCACCAGAAAGTCAATTATAGGTCAGGTTAATCCCTGAAGAGTACCTCTGAACTTCTCTACTGTTTTTATTTAATAACAAAGCTAAGTACAGGTCGGTTAAATATCTGAGGAGTACCTTTTTTGAACTTCCATTTAAAGCTTCTGTTTTTGTTAGTAAAAAAGTTAAGTACAGGTCAGTTAAATATTTGAGAAGAAGTACCTCTGAACCTTAATTTAAAGCTTTTGTTTTTGTGATTAAAGAAGTTAAGTATGGGTCAGCCAAATATCTGAGGAGTATCTCTGAACTTATTGCTTTTACTTTTTTCTGCTTAGCACAAATGTACAGAAATCTTTTGAAATATTAAACATAGTTTAATTGTTAGCATCGTGTAAGCTTTATGTTTTATTAATGTGGTCTAATGAATCGTATGAGGAATCTGAGGATTCACAATCATAGAAAAAAATCGGTAAGTTGTACTGTCCTGGATGGGCGGTGTTAGCAAGTAATTCTTTTGTTTTTGGCTTTTCCTTTATGTTTTGTTGCCTAAATGAAATATTAACTGTCCGAGACCTACTAGATGACTTGTTTTTTAACCACGCTATGGCAGGTGGTAAGCATTTCGTGACTAGTAGAATGAAAAATGCTTGACGGATATTGTTAAAATCCGAGGAGCATAGCTATTATTTTAAAATTAATTTAAAAATGAAAATTGAAAAATGCTGGACGGATATTGTTGAAATCCTAGGAGCATAGCTTTTATTTTGAATTATTTAAAAAATATGTAAATTGAAAATGCTGGACGGATATTGTTGAAATCCGAGGAGCACAGCATTAATTTTGAAATTATTTTAAACATATTAATTAAAAAATGCTGGACGGATATTGTTAAAATCCGAGGAGCATAAGCAACGTTTCTATTATTTTTATGTGTTTATAGTGCTGGACGGATATTGATAAAATCTGAGGAGCGTAAGCAATGTTTTTATTTTTGAAGTGCTGGACGGATATTGTTAAAATCCGAGGAGCATAAGCAACGTTTTTATTATTTTTAAATTTTTAAAGTGCTGGACGGATATTGTTAAAATCCGAGGAACATAAGCAACGTTTTTATTATTTTTAAATTTTTAAAGTGCTGGACGGATATTGTTAAAATCCGAGGAGCATAAGCAAACCTATTATTATTTCTATATTTTTAAAGTGCTGGACGGATATTGTTAAAATCCGAGGAGCATAAGCAAAGTTTTTATTATTTTTAAATTTTGAAAGTACTGGACGGATATTGTTAAAATCCAAGAAGCATAAGCAAGGTTTTTATTATTTTTAAATTTTAAAATTACTGGACGGATATTGTTAAATTCGAGGAGCATAAATACAAATTTTATTGCTGTGGTATTGTAAAATACCGAACGGACATTGTTAAAATCGAGGAGCATATGCAAAATATTGCTCTTATGTGGATTTTGTTGGATATTGGAGTCTGTGAAACGATCTTTTTGTTTTTACAGAAAGATGATTCAATTTAACAGCTGACTGAAAGTTTCTATAATAAAATATTGTGTAACTTTATAATATTTTGTTTATACTTTTAAGCTATGGTAAACCATGTAGTGTGGGTTTTATTTTTCCTGGTCAGGACAATTTGTTGGTATAGAGTACGAAGGTATTTCGAGAGCGAAATACAGGTCAGTTTGGCCGTGTTAGCATCATTAATTATTATGATAAGAAAATACTAACCCGAAGGCAAAAGCTCTCAAGAGTGGGTGGTACGGCACAGCGAGCCACGTGCAGGTACCGCTCCGGGGCAGATCCACAGTATCAGCCTTGAGTGCCACTATACGCCTTAGGGATTACAATTTTAAGTAAAATTATAACATGTTTATTTAAAATACACAAAACAAACAAATAAATAAATACACAATTATTGAACATTATTTCATAAAATGTAGACGCAAATCACTTTATTTTCAATCAAAAATGTACTAAGCTGAAACAAATCAGAGTAGAATTAATAAATAAAAGCAGGATGGACAATAAATATAGTTTATATTAAGATAAAAATCACACTAAAACTGCCTGCATATTGAATAAAAGAAATATCATTATCAGTCACAGTAAATGAGATAAAAGTAAATTAACCTAACTTACTTACAAACTTTATTTCTGTAGGAAACTTACCTCAACTTCTATAGACATATTTTCTGCTTTCCACACAACAGCATAATGCACAAACAAGAAACAAAGCAAATGGCAATTATTTAGAACATAGGGTTGTCTTTGGATATTTCTAACACCAGGATCATATCGATATATGAACAAATAAAATTATTAAAAAAAATTACTACACCCATTTACTTCTTCTTATAAATGAGAAATTCTTCATTAAATATTGGCCTTTTACAACATAACCCGTTTTGTAACCTTTCGTGTAACATTTATAACCTGTTTCAGAAATATTTTCAATGAAATATTTAACTAAAATTTTTCAGAAATAATTCAAAAACGTGTGCTTGAAATTTTATATGTTTGAAACGTTTGAAATATTTCTAAAACAATGTGTGCTGTATGGGTACGTACTGGAGTTATTTTTTTCAGTTGTTTTTTGTTTTGATAAAAACATACAAAATATAAAACATAATTTTTTTATTTTTCAGAAATTCAAAAATGCCACCAAAAAAGCTCCCAGGTTCACAAAATAAAAAAATACGAGAGCAACGACTTGCGGCCGTTAAACGTAATACCAGCGATATTTCAAATTTTCGTTTGCCAATGAACGACTTATCAGTTCAAGCTCAGCAGAGAGTGAAGATGAAATGGTCGAAATACAAAGCAAGAAGAAAGCGAAGAGATAGAAAGTAGATCTACATCTGATAATGTAAATGAAAAATTAATGAAAAATGAAAATGTAGATCCTGAACCACAATCACCTAAACAGATGATTATAAACATATTTGCCGAATCTAAATCTAGAAAAGTTCTATTTTAAAGGGAAGTAAAAGGCTCAAAGTCTGTCGACAGACTTTGAGCCTTTTACTTCCCTTTAATCTACTTCGGACCACTTTGAGATATGGATAATATTTGGGTTCTATTTTAAGTTGTATATTTAATATGTCATTAAAACTATATATTTGTTTTTAGTTATTTTATTTTTGGATTACTTATTTGACATTTTTAGTTTTTTGTTCTTATGTCTGTTTTTATTAAAATTAAATATATGTTTCATCAGTTTTTTAATTAAGGTTGGGAAAGGCGCAAAATTTGTGATTTGCCAAGGCGCCAACAAGTCTAGTTACGGCTCTGTCGAAATGTACACAATGTATTAATCTATTATTGAACCCCCTTGGTGAAATCTAGTTTTAAAATTTGGTAGTAAATTAGGCAATTAAAAAAAATGATGATTAATCTAAGAAAAATATATGCATTCGAAAATATTAAAAAAACAATTCCTGACACAAACGCCTTGTTTGAAGTCAAATAAATAAACATTTATTCTGATAAAATGCATTTTAGCTGAATTTTATTAAATTTCACTCTACTATAAGTATTTTCTCTTGCGGCTCTGACTATCCAAAATAGATTGGACACGTGTATCTATTCGTGTGTGATGCTGTGGTCGCCACCAGAAACCAATATTAATGATCATTTCAGCGTTACGTCACCGTACGCGATGGTTAGTTAGGCAGACAGATTACGCCGTTTAATGAGATCCGAATGTAATTGAATATTGCAGTTGTGATTGTAAAATAAATAAGCTGCTCATTAAGAGATATGATATTACGAGGGTTTATTAAATTATTGTTTTTTCAGTATACAACAATAATAATTTTAATAATAATTTATTCACAAAAGGTACAATTTATAATATACTTACATATACAAAAACTATAGTGAATAAATAAAAAACTCCACAGAAAGCAGGGCCTGTACGTAGAGTGTATAAAATTATAAAAACTTATATTTAAATTCAATTTAAAAAGAAAGGTTAATAACTACTAAGAAACTAACACTAAACAACATATAAAACTATAATGCGCAAGATAAAGTATTATTAAATCGTGAGATGTCAAGGAGGATCTTAGAATAAAACTCTTAAAAGTATTAAAAATTGATTCTTCTATATTTTATTATATTATTCAGTAATTTGACTGGCCTTTTGATGAATCCAGTTTTGAATTTCTTTTTGGAGTATTTGCAGAAGCCACATGTTTAGTTTTAAAAGCATAATTTAAATTTTAATTTTTTATATCAGCTGGGACTTTATTATATAATTTAGGACCGAGGTATGTATAGTTTCTTTGTAATATGTTCTTTTCAGCTTTAGGAATATGTGCTAAATTTTGTGTAACAGCTCTGGTTGAGTAGTGCAATATATTTAACCCTAAAACGGTATCGTTTAATTTCTACCGCTTGTTGGTATGGACACGTAAAATTTACGCATTCGCAAATTTTTACATGTACACTTTGTAAAATTACCTGTTTCATTATTTTTTTTATCGGAACATAAAATAGTGTTTTTAACATGAATTTAAAAATAAAGAGAACATTTTTTCATTTGATTTTTTTGAAACACGTGCATATTTTTATTTGGTATTCCCCATATACTGTTTTGGTACATTTTACGCAGTACGTAGTTGCCATTCTTTTCTTTAATGTAGGACAAAGGTGGCAAAGGTCCCTTTTCTGATCCCCTCCCCTTCGATTTTTGTACTGGGTAAAAAGGTTTTTTTAATATCTATTGCTCTTACTGCTCTTAGGTATCCTATTTGTTGACGTTGTGATTGCCATGGCTTAATAAGACTTTTGTGAAGTACTCAAAACGTGTTAAAGTTTTACCTCCTAATGCTTCAACATTGTGTGACTAAATTACGTATGAATTCATGCAAGTTTATTATATTGTAAAAGGCATATAGGGCCATTTTGCAGCGACAGTCGTTAAGAAATAAGAGAAGCCTAAAATTTTAAGCTTGGCGACACGTCAGATAAACGTACAACAAATAACTGCTTATTGGTATCGATGCGTATTTCTTACGTGTATACTTTTCAAAATCAAGCGATATTTTCTTTTGCTAAATAGTTGCAACTCTGACACCTAGAAATCTTCACAAGTGGATGTTTCCTGAGGCACTGCTGAAAGCTCAAGATCGTAACTCTACAGAATTAGTGGAGAGGGCCTTTCGCTACAAACCACACGTAAATTTTACGTACGATACCGCTCTAGGGTTAACCCTAATTTGAGGGTGATTGCAACTAACTAATTATGGTCTATGAATTAAACACAATATGTTGATTCTACAACCATTTAATTCCAACTGGTATTTCAACTGCGGTACAAAATATAAAAATGTATCTACAAGATAAGAAATTAAATTTACAGGGTGTAACAATTTGAACCAATAAAATACAGTGCAACCTCTTTAATCCGAACACCTAATTGTCAGACCTTGTTCGGATTATCGAATTGTTCAGATTAACGAATATACAATAAAACACCTCTTACACATTTTTAGACCTTTAGATCTATGTATGTTTATTGATTTTTGTACATTTAAATGCATTATCAAACTACATATGGGCGACGCGGGCCGCGCTGCAGGTCTTTTCTTGTCAGCGTTCAAATTACAGAGGCGGCGTTCGGACTATCTCGCATCACGATTTGCGTTCGGATTAACGTAATTCGGATTAGCGTGGGTTCGGATTATCGAGATTGCACTGTAATATAAAATAATTATATTAGATATTTCACATCTCCCCCCTCAAAAAAAAAATAGAAATATTAACCTTAAATTTAATATTTACAATCTACCAAGTTAATCATAATTTAAACGATTAACTGGTTTAACCACCCTTTTTTGGCCTACTACTAGCACCTAGCACCTAAATTACTATTTACATCGGTATGTTTATCATTATTTACACTAGAAACTTCATTTGAATCATCTGCTTGAGACACTAATGGAAGTGAAGATTCCACGATATGAAATTTTTTCATTTGATTCAAATGACGTTTCCATTCTGTGTCTTGCAATTCTGAAATTTTAACAATATATGTAACTTTCCCAATTATTTTAACAACAACGTCTTTTATCACCTGTATATTAGATATTCCACAAGTAGGCATGACTAATTTTTTTAATTCAGTTTTATGGAGATGTTGATATACAGGGTGAGTCGGGAGGAGCGCACCAAAATCTAGGAGTATATTATGCACGTGAAAATAATGTAAAGAAACTCATATGTTCTTATCCGATTTTCATTAGTTTTCAAGTTATGGCGTAATTAAACATGTTCATCTAGCTTTCCACTTCTGAATTTTAACATTATCAAAGTATGTCATATGTTCAAGGCTCAAAGGCATTTGATAATTCTGACGTTTTGATGAACTGTAAGTGTACAGTGAACAGTAACTAAACATTTAATTTCGAATTTATGTGATTGTTAGTGTTGCAAAATGCCAGATACTTATTCAAATTTAGAATATGCAAATATGGTGTTTATTTATGGTTTCTGTAATGGAAATGCTACAGCTGCTGCTGAAGAATATCGTCAACGTTTTCCACACTGAAAATATTCAGAGTTAACGTATTTATTAGAGTTTTCAACAAATTGTGCGAGACTGGTCAGCTTCCCAGTGCTTTCATAACTTCTGAACGCGCTACTCGACCAGGTTTTGTAGAAGTAGAAAATATTCTGCATCTAGTAGAAGAAGATGCAACTACTAGCTCACGGAGAATTGTCACTTAATTGGGAATTCCACAAAAAAAAGTGATAAACACACTCCACGAGCAAGGCTTATATCCTTATCACGTAGAGAGAGTACAGCACTTACAACCACAGGATTACGCTAACCGTATGGGTCGGTGGATAAATAATAATCATCGTGTTGTATCGACTATACTCTTTACAGATGAAGCTACATTTGCCCGTGATGGCATTAATGATACTCGTAATTATCATGTATGGTCACACGAAAATCCCCACCCAACAGTCTAAAGCAATTTTCAACATCGGTTTTCTGTAAACGTGTGGTGTGGTATGGTTGACAGTTATTTAATCGGCCCTTTTATTTTGGAGAATCGTCTCACAGGAGACAACTACCTCAATTTTTTAAAAAATGAATTACAAGGCCTGCTAGAGGATGTTCCTGTAAATATTAGAATGCAGATGTACTATCAGCACGATAAATCTCCTGAACATGTCGCTCGTCAGGTCAAGCAACATTTGGACGAACGTTTTCCAGGGCATTGGATTGGTCGTGGAGGTCCTATTAATTGGCCTGCAAGATCTCCAGACCTTACACCATTAAATTTTTGTTTATGGGGCTGGATGAAAAATGAAGTCTACAAAATAAAAGTGGACACATGGGATGCCCTAATTAGACGAATTGAGAATACTGCAGCCCATATTAAAGAAGAAATAAATGAATCAATTAGGAGAGCAACAAACGCTCTTCGTAGAGGAAGCAGAAAATGTTTAGAAGTCAATGGCGGTATTTTTGAACATTTATTGAAAGAAAGCTAATTTTTATGTGTACATTTGTTTATTTGTTAATATGATATAACTTGAAAACAAATGAAAATCGGATAAGAACATATGCGTTTTTTTACATTATTTTCACGTGTATAATATACTCCTAGAAATTGGTGCGGTCCTCCCGACTCACCCTGTATAAGAACGATTTTAGTGAACAGTTTTGGAATATACATTATATTAGTTTCTAAAAATAAATCATTTGAGGAATACCTAAATGGTTTTTTAAAAATAATTTTTAATAAAAGTTTTTGTAATGCTTCTACGTCATGTAAATGAGTCTCTTATGCACTTTTCCATACTATGAGGCCATAAGAGAGATGAGATTCTATTAATGAATAGTACAGAACTCTCAACTGTGAATCATCCAAAATATCATGAAATTTCCTAAATTTATATAATAAGCTTCTAAGTTTTTTTTGTAACATACTGGCATTGATTATCTCATTTTAAATATTGGTCGACTCCCAATTATTTTATGTAATTAGTATTTTTAATTTCTATTAATTCATACTGTAGTTTGGTAAGTTAGAGAAATATGATGTAAAAGATAGTAAGTTTTGGAATAATTCACAGTTAACAGCCTGTCACTAAACCATTCAAACACATTTTTTTGATCTGACTCTACCTTATCCTTCAGAGTATTCCAGCAAGTATCATAGTAGATAATAACTGTATCGTCAGCAAACTAGTAAAACTTCCCATATTAGAGGTACAATAAAGATCATTTATATATAAATTAAAAAGTGTTGGTCCTTAAACTATTCCTTGATGTACACCGCATTTAACTGTTCTCATTTTACTTTGTTTTCCATTTATCCTAACGCATTATTGACGACCACTCAAGTAACTGGTCATAAGATTGTTTACTATGCCTTTAAAACCAAAAGATTCCAGTGTGTGGATCACACATTACTAAATATCCTTAGTTTTTAAAAAAAGAAAACTATTTATTAAAACTTATAATTAATCTTATTTCAAAACTGCAGTTTGGATTCTAGGAGAAAACTTTAACAGAATATACTAATCTAGCTTTAATTTAAAAAAATAAATCCTTTTATGCTTCTTCATAGATTTGAGTAAAGAAACTAAAATTGTCTACTTCTAAATTCGCATTAGAAGAAAGTTTTTAAGAATATTTAAATATTACGATAAGAATAGAGGAAAAAAAGCTAAAATGAGCAATGATCTCAGTAATCAAAAATATTTTAAATATTGTTTACCCCAATGTACTGTTCTGGGCCATTTACTATCCAATCTTTATATAAATGATTTATACAATCACAAGAGTAAGGCGGATACTTGGTATAACCTGAAAAATAAAGTAAAATTGGATCTTCTTCATATTAAAAATTTATTTTGTAATAAGTTTTGAACTGTAAATTATGGAAAAACTAATTTTTAACCTTTCAGCTGCAATATTAGAAGTACCTCTCCTTATGAAACTTGGGAATTACCGACCTGTAGAAACATAATTAGAATACAATCTGTAGGAGAAATTAAATATTTATATTTTTACATTGATACGAATTTAAAATGGCATAGTCATAAAAAATTACGAAGAATACTCAATAACAAATTAAAAAATATACCAAACTAATTTGAAAAAAAAAAAAATTAAATGTTCTCTTCTTGAAAGTGTCTTAAAAGTAGACCTGAAAGCTTTAGAGACTATACAAAAATATTTTTAAAATGTATATTAGGCATTCCAAACTGAATGGCTACCAGTGGGTTTTGACAGACAAAATTATGGCAACCCTGTAGGCCTGGTGATTTGACAAGGTCAATGAAATAGATGGTTACATAGATTGATCATCCATATTTTTCAAAATAAACATAAGCTTGAACTACAAATGTAAGCAATTATTTTCTTTAAATATCTAAAGGCTGAAAATTGGTTTTAAAACACATTTTTGCTAAACGGCTTCAAATTAATTAATATTTTCCAGGCAATATGGCCGCTTGCAAATGACCAGCTTTAAGCAATCTATATAACTATACATGTATCATTGATCCTGTTAATGACAACAGAGTTGCCATATCTAAACTGTCAGTCCCCACTGGTAGCCATTTGGACAGGTCGTTGGAATGCCTAATTGCGAAAGCCTTTGACATATCTGACAGTCAACAGATGTTCTTTAGAATGGAGATAAAGTTAACAAATTTGATTGAATAATTATTTTATTTTTGTGCATTTTAATAGTTAAGTACAGAAGTCTAGATTACATGACAATAAATGATTACTGATTATTTTTAAAAATCGACTTCTCAAAGAACCTACTTATAAAGGGTGTTTTCAAAGTAATCTGAAATATTATTGGGGGCGATTCGTCATTCAATTTTAAGACGAAAAGTTACTATACACATGTTTAATAGGTTTTGTCGTTTTTCATTATTTTAATAGAAGCAATAAATTATTAAAAACATAAACATAAAAGTAGTTACATTTCATAGCAGATGTTCAAAATGTTCCAATAATAATTTTTATCAATTAAAAACCAAAACAATAGAAAATTTTCTATCAAAATGTCATCAGTACTATATCAGACCCCAGAAATATTTCTATCTCTTGCGTCATAGTAGGATTTTCTCACAAAATATATAAATTGTCCTCATTGAATCAGTTTTAAAAAGGTGAAAACCAACGCCACTCCTTCCAATGAAATGATACTTGAAAGCGGTCTTCCCCAAGGTTCGACAATAAGCCCGACTGTCTTCATACTAGCTATTAATGATATACTAAAAGGTTTTAAACCACCACTCAAAGCTCGTCTATATGCAGATGACTTAGTCGTATTTTACAAGGTCAAGAACATAAACACTATTTTTTCACATACCCAACAATTTATTAACCAACTAGAGATTTGGTCACAGCAAACTGGCTTTATCTTTTCCACCGCCAAAACTCATTACATCCTATTTTCGAAAAGAAATGTTGCTGTGACACCTGAATTAACACTTCATAGTAAAAATCTAAAATCCGAATTATCCATAAAGTTTCTGGGAATGACCTTTGACTCATCTTTAACTTGGAACCTTCACATTAAAAATCTGGTCTTATCCTGCCACAAAAGACTTAATCTTCTAAAACTGTTTTCAAATAAAACCTGGGGAGCCGAATGTCAGACACTACTTATTTTATACCGATCATTATTACGCCCAAGATTGGACTACGGTTCGGTCATCTATACATCTGCGTCCAAACCTTTAACTGCGCCTCGGAACACTATTCACAACGCAGCACTTCGAATAATCACAGGAGCATTTCGTACAACCCCAGTTGAGAGCATATACTGTGATATCGGTGAACCTTCCTTGGAGAACAGAAGACTAAATTTAAGGCTTACCTATGCAACGAAGATTAGAGCTTCTCCTATAAATCCTACCGTTAATAACTGTTTTTCCCAGAGATTTTAAGCTCTATTCTCGGAACATCCTAGAACTTTCAAACCATTCTATGCCAGAATAATAAACTATCAAGAAAACATCAACTACTCTATTCCTGAATGCCTTCCAAATCACCCTAAGTTTACACCTCCTTGGCAAATAAAAAATCCCACATGTCTTACCTCGCTTACTGCATTTGACAAAAACTCAACGAATACTCAACTTATCAAAACAAGTCTCAGCAATATCCTCTGCAAATTCGATGGATTCTTACAAATTTTTACTGACACTTCAAAGCTAGATGGAAGAACATGAGCTGCTGTCATTACTCCCACATCTAGTAGTATGCACAAGCTTCCGTCAGAGTCTTCTATTTTTTAGCTGAGCTGTTCGCCCTACACCAATCATTAATATTCGCTAATTACTAAACTTCCCACAACTTTGTTGTTCTCACAGACTCCCTTAGCTCTATATTTACCTTCAACCCCTTGATAAGCAAAATAAAAGAGGAACTCTATTCGGCTTAGCTAAGGGGGAAAAGATATCATATTTATCTGGATACCATCTTACATAGGAATAAGTGGGAATAAGCAAGCAGACAAACTGGCGTAAGAAGCTGTGAATAGTGAAAGTGCCATACCGGTTCAATTATTACTGATTAGTGAAGTAAAATCGTTCAATAAAGTAAAAGTGTTCAGTGCGTAGGAATCTAAGTGGTCGTCTTGTTCTCAGTGAAATTAAAAACAATGTAAAACCATAGTCATTACTCCCGCGAAAACGTACTGAGCAAATTTTGCTATCCAGGCTACGTTTGGGTCATACACGGCTAACACACAGTTATTTATTTAGCTTAAAACTCGAACCAAAATGTAGCCACTGCGACATCAAGTTGACCGTAAAACATATACTCGTAGACTGTCATTTTCTTGCACCTCAACGTATTGAATCAAACCTTCCCGCTAGTCCAATAGGTAGCATTCTAGGCTCTGCTTACAATATACTACATTCTATTTAGTTATTCTTATATTGTCACATTTCTTTTGTATGTACTCCACCAATTTGAAACTTACAATTCTCTATTAACCTTTGTGGTTGATGCGATCTTTTCTTCAAATAAAAGAAAGTTCTAAAAAATCTGTCCTTTTTTATAAATCTCACTACAACAAACTCTTTGAAATTAATTTAAATATAAAGGAAAATGGTTTTTGATAAGATACATGAGTAGTATTGGATTCCCATGTTTGGAATGATTTTATCTTGTTTCACTATTCTTTTTCTTAGTCAATTCACTATTTGATCTCATTTAAAATATATCTAAAGAGTGGATATTAAAACTTATATGTTCTTATCCATGTTTAACTAAAGGGTCTATCGCTTCTGAATTAAATCTGATACTTCAGATAACAAAGAATTATAATTTGTATATATCCCATCTAAATAAAATAAAATGATATGTTATTTTCAACATGACAATTGCTTAAATAAATATTAAAAAGAAGAGGAATCACACTAGAGTTCTGAGGGATGTTACTCATACCAACAATATTAGAGTCACTTTTCTCACTTAAATAAAAAGAAATGAAACAATGTGAAACAGAACGGATGTTATGCTGCCAAAAAGGGCTGATTCAAATAATCAAACTAAATAAATTAATAAACGTATTTGACACCTTAACTTTTGGAATATTGGACTCGTAGGCGAGCGGCACACATAAAGCGAAGGCACAAAAATTTAGCGGTGGCGAGCGAACTTATTACGGCGTTGGCGGTACATCGAGATCTCTTGGTTCTTCGAAAAGGTCCAAAGCATGAACCGTTTAGGTGGGGCAAAGTGTCAAAATAGATAACGCGAATTTAAATTAAGAAATTAATAAAGAAAATAAATCCATTCTCGAACATTTTCTGTCCCGGGAAAATGCAATTGTTGCATTTTAAGCAAAAAATATATATATACTTATGCAGTTAAGGAGGTCCTTTCGCCACCCCTTTCGCCACCAATGTTAAATAAAAAATATTAAATTAGGACTAAAATTTATTTTTTTTCTAATAGTTGAAGTCAATAGTGAACTTTTAACTATACCTTACCGTGCAAATTTTTGAGAATTTTTTTTTAAAATGTGAATATTTGTACAGTGTCTTACGAGAAAGTAAGACCTCAACAACAATTCTCTTATTATACTATTATTTATTGATTAGATGGAGTAGAAAAAAACTAAAAATAAGGTTTTTGAAATATTTTGGTTTTGTTTTTTTTAATAAAATATATAGGTTATTATGGAATTTATTGAGAAATTAATATTAAAAAAAAAATTCAAGTAACCTAGTTGAAAATTTTTTGTGATTTTTTAATATTAATTTCTCAATAAATTCCAGGGTAACCTATATATTTTATTGTAAAAAACCAAACCTAATTATTTCAAAAACCTTATTTTTAGTTTTTTTTTTTACTCCATCTAATCAATCAAATTGTTGTTGAAGTCTTACTTTCTCGTAAGACACTGTACAAATACTGACATTTTTAAAATTCTTTTTTCTCAAAAATTTGTACGGTAAGGTATAGTTAAAAGTTCACTATTAGATAAATAAGGACTTCAACTATTAGAAAAAAATTAATTTTAGTCACAATCTAATATTTTTTATTTAACATTGGTGGCGAAAGGACCTCACTAACAATAAATGATACCTTCAAAAATTAAAACAAAACAAAAGAATCGTATTCTAATAGACATCATATAATTATAACAATATAAAAGTAAGTATAAATTTTATTCAATTGGTAGTGGACAGAGTTTGACCATTGGTCGTCTTAACTCACCATTTTTGGTTTTGACTGTCGCGACGCGTACGACTTTATCGTCTAAAGAATGCAAAGCTGTAATACGTCCAAGATACCACTGAGACGGCGGAAGATTGTCCGCTTTTATTAGCATAAGAGTGCCAATAGCAGGAGTTACAGTGGGGTTCAACCACTTAGAGCGTTGTTGCAAAGTATGCAGATACTCTATATACCATCTACGCCAGAAGTCCTGATGGATGCGTTGCAAAAGTTGCTATCGCGAAAGGCGGTTCAGGGGAAGCTTTTTATAATCAGGCACGGGTATCGCTGATAACGGGTACATGGTCAAAAAATTACCAGGAGTAAGAGCATTAATGTCATCCACATCACTCGAAAGCGGGACAAGAGGACGAGAGTTTAAAAGAGATTCAATAAGCGTCAGGACGGTGTAAAATTCCTCATAGGTAAGGATCTGTTACCCTATAACGCGGGAAATATGCGACTTAACGCTTTTTGAAAGTTAACTCCCTATCCAGGTGCACCCCAAGATATTTGACTGAATGCTTCGTTTCAATAACCTGATCCTTTAAGTTTATTTGCAATTCTTTTTGAGGCCGCTCCCCTCTTTTTGAAGAAAATCATGCTTTCGGTTTTAGAAGCATTCAGTCGCATCTTGTTCATATCCAGATATGGAATCAACGTCCTATTAATATGGATATCAAGTCTTCTGTTCGCAATTTCGGGAAGTTCAGACTACACACAGGTGTCGTCGGCGTAAAGTGCCGTCTGTACACCATTAGTACCCATGGGCATATCATAGGTAATAATTGTGTACAGATACGGCGAAAGTACCGAACCCTGAGGTACCCCTGGTATTGCATTATATGGCCCTGTAATTGTTTTGTTGATTTTAATGTAAAAAGTAGTGTCCTGTAAGTAGGATTGAATCGTTTTTACAATATAAATAGAAAAATCATTTATAAACATTTTGTATATAAGCCCACAGGTCCAGACAGTGTCAAATGCCTTCTCTGTGTCCAATGCGGTCAGTACGGTTACTTTTTAATTATTAAATGCTTCTTTGGCTTGATGAGCTATTCTGATTACTTGTGCAACCGTACCGTGAAAACAGTACTGTTCCTGTGGGATTATTTGTTTGTCTTGTTCAATTAAGCGTAGTTTGTGGAGTATAATAATGTCAATTGTTTTGGTTAGTGTGTTTAGTAGGGATATGGGACGGTAGCTCTATATTCTTTTTGGGTTTTCCATTTTTATGGATAGGTATAATGTTGGCTATCTTAAGTTTGACCGGATAATATTGCCTTTTGAGGATCGCGTTGATAATATTGTGTAATTGTACTATTGTCTTTTTAGTGATATTTTTAAGCATAAGGCCTGTTATTTTAGCTGGCCCCGGTGCTTTCCTGCTATGAATTTTGTTAACTGCCGATTTAACTTCATTAGGTTTTACCAGTGAAGAGATAGTCAATAATAATTATAAACTCTTGTTAGAAAATTCTTTTAAACCATAATCATAGTAGTTTTTTTGTCGTTTCTATGGCAACCTGCAAAACTGAATTACAACAATAGGCATACAAATAAATTTTTAAATCAGCAAAAATTGATTCATATTTTTAATGATTTTTACCTACTCATCGTGGATTACTAATCGTGGATAGATGTTTTTGTGCCATGTTAAGAGGAAAAAATGTTTCCCTTTAACGATATACATCAAGATATATTTGAATATTATTTTCTGGAAATCTTTAAGGGCAAACAAATTTAGCGCTGTCATGCTTTATGTGATTTTTTTAATATAAAATAATTTTTTTAAGCCACTTTGCTCAGGATTGGGATAGGTACAGCTGCCATTTGGTAAAGTACAATGTTTTTACATGCTTTTGGGGTATATTTCATTTCGTTATCAGATGACGGTAAAAATTTGCAGTGGGCTCTTGGGCTAATATATCTAATTACAACGTTGGTAAGTATCATTTTAACCAAAGTAGTTTAGTGAAAAACACTACGTATAATATTTTAAGTCATCCGTGTACTCCATGCCCAACCTTTAAGATTTGCATGTGTAACATATTCCATTGAAATATTTTAAATTTTTGTTGTGTTCTGTTTATTTAGTCTAATTTTATTATAGTTTTTTTTAAATGTAACCTACTTCTGACATAAAAATCTATAGAAAATACCTTGATATTCCACTCATTTTTTTTATCGCAAATCAAATGTCAACATCAACCTTGGTGACCCAATCTATGAAGAATTCATAAGCCTGTCGAAATTCGCTTTTACTTGGCGCGGAAAAAATTGTCCCGACATTTCTGTCTTGTAAGTTTGTTGGAATGCCAAAGGGAGCGGACAGAAAGAGAAGAATTCATAGCCTCCAACATCAGATCTGGCTCCCCTTCCCCCTACCTGACCTTCCCTCATTTGGTCCATTGGCGGCTCCAAGCTAAAAATCCGTGTAATAGGGGGAAACATTTTTCGTACACCAAAAAGTATTTAGTAAGATTCTAAAAATTGTGAAAAGTCCACGAATTTCTCTGAAAAATTAAATGAAAAATTGTAATTTTTAAATTTTCTACCTATGATAATAATATATTGACAACGATTGTTAACGGTAAAATTAAAATAAACAAAAAAATTTTATATTCTTTCAAAAGCCTTTAGACGTAAATTTGTTGTTGGAAACCTGAAGAAACTACACTCCTCAGCACAAAATTCCTTCACCCTAAGATTTGGACCAAATTTGATGTCTTATACTAGTTTGTAAATAAATTTAATGTTATTTTTTAAATTAATGTCATAAGTAACATTTGTCGTTTAGACAATATTATGCAGAGGTAAATAAAGATGTTATTCTCTGTCGCAACTTCAAAACACAAATTTTTTAAACTTATATGCCACTCCAGGTCGCAAAAATATTGAGTATAAACTCAATAATGGGAATTCAGATATTTTTCTTCTCTTCCCTCTAACGTTTTGAAGACATTTTCTTGCCCTAATACAATAAATAATAATAATAAATACTTTGTGACAAATGCTGGCAACTGTTTGTGTTGCTTACATGGCTAGATCTCACTGTGGTAAATTAAAGAACGCCACATTGGGGTTAAATTCATTAATGTGGCATATGACATGTGTTACCAATGCAATACTTGCTTCGATTTATTATTGTAATATATCAAAACAACCACAACCATTTTGCTTATTTTACTTTAGAGGATAAAACTGTCATGAACTCAGAATTTAAACTACAAATTCAGGATTCCACGATATACATACAACTAATTGACATTCATGTTTACAAACTTTTCACTGCTGTCCACGTCTACTATCTGTCTACAAACGACGTGTACTTCTACTCATAGATGAGGCCATCGTTGCAGTGGTTGTTGCGTTTCTTATCTCTATGTCTTTGATCTGTAGGTACCACAATCTATGAGCTTAGCTTAGTTTGACCACAGGATAAAGAACGATACAGAAAAGAAACATAGGGCTAAAACGGGAACCTAGCAACCGAAGCAACACCTTCTTTATGGTGCATTGTCAAAAGTGAATCGTCGATTTGTTACTTGTTCGAAGTGCAATAGTACACACTTTTGTAGCAGATGAACAAAACTGTCACTGCTGTCGCTGCCAATATTTTTTTGCCTGTCGTCTTTTGATTTTTGGTTGGTTTTAGCGAATACTCTAATAACTTTTACGTTTTGTTAGTGGTTTATCTTTAGTTTTTGTTGCTGTTTTTAATTGTGGAGTGTTCATTTAAGACTTTATTGTACGTATTAAGGTTAGATTTATAAACAATGCCGCGTCAAAGAGGAGGGTATACTTGTATTTATCGTGGATGTACCTCAAGAACAGGTGGCAAAGAAGGATTGTTCACTCTTGTGAAAGATCTAGTGAGGTATGTATGAAACATTGAGTGTGAAATAGGAATTGACCTTTCCATAACATTCTAGTACAATGATTGTATATATTTTTCAGACTTGAATGATGACTTCAGGCAGCAAATAGAAAGGACTTATTGGGAAAGAGTGTTGAATACTTAAGTAAACATTACAAAATTTGTGAACTGTACTTCTAGGATAAATTCGTTTTATCAGTCAGGAGTAAGAAAACGATTATTTTCAAATGCATTCCCATCAGTATTTCCTCACTCAGAACCTACGAAAAGAGTCACAGTTCTGCAAAATAAATAAATAAAATGTATAGTTTAATGTTACAAAAAGTTTGCTACTCGTCTCGCTTGTTATTTTTTTACATTACATTTAGTAGTTTAAAAAATAAAATGATAGGTACTAATAATCTTAGAATATCAACCCATACATTCCATTTTATAGAACTGCCTAGGAGGTAAACTCTACTTTGTCGACATACAACAACTTTTATCAGTTAGGTTAGTAAAAAATACAAATATTGTGACAATAAATGGGGTTTCTAAATGCATATCTAATTGAAATTTAATAATTTAACAACATTCAATCTGCTGTACTAAAGAGTTGACTAGAATAACATAGTGCAGTTTACTTCCTAGGCACAGAATTATATTCACATTTTTTATGAAATTATTTTAAATTTCATCTGGCTAAAAAGTGTGACTTAAACATTTAATTATGATAAATGATGCACCTTCTTTAAACTAGTTGATCTGATAAAAATTTGTTTTTTCTTTCTTTTTTTAGAGGAATTTGTTGTTCATGGCGAAAAAGGAAAGACAACTTGTGCCTATCCTCAACTTCAGCAGAAGTAGAATTTATTGAACAAGTTCATAGGTTACCATCTGTTCCTCTACCTTTTGCAACAGCAAAAATTCAAACGAGTAGTGTATTATCATCGAACACTCCAAGAAAGCAGAGACTGCGACTGAAGATAGCAACGTTAAGGAAACGTTTGTTTGTTGCAAAAAAGAAGAAAAATCCAGCCTCCGAATATACATTGAAAGATTTTCATGCTATTTGCAAACATTTGTTTAAAAAATCCTTTGCAGATATTGTAATTTCGCAGAGCTTATTACATAGTTGTAAATTGGGATGTAATTATTTTAATAAAGCTACTTATCTATGTATTAGGCTTGCTCTATAAATGTGTGTAAACAATTTTAATTATTTTAATTTTCATACACTTAAAACGATTTTGTTATGTTATGAATACTATGTAATAGCTTTAACAAAATATGTCATAGATGTGTGATCCTTTTTTTAGACAATGTACGTAATTTGAGTACATAGTTTCTTAACTGTTTTTTTTACCGTTTTTTATAGTATATTTATGTACTATTATCAGGTATATATTTGTTTCACTATTGTTTTTTAATTTCATTTTTAGTTTTATTGGTATTATAAATTATTATTAATAATAAGTATTCTTATTGCATATGTAATAAAAAAGAATCTTAAAATAATTCCATTCAAAAATTCTATTTTAATAAAATACATGCATAGATTGTAAACTTATCAATTGCATAAATACACGTTTTTTATTTTTCTTTTGTTTTTATTTATAAAATCCCTAAAATATGCTTTAGCTAATGATTTTTTGACAATTATCCCAATTGATTTATACTTATGGATCATAAATGACTAGTAATATTTGTGGCACAATATTAATAGTTTATTATGACAGGGTAAAATAAACTATTGTTTAAAACTTTATAATTTTCATATTTGAAACCTCTGTCGGAAGTGCTACAAATTGAAAAATATTTTACTTAAATCAAGAATAGTTTAAAATTTATTCATGCAAATTTTCATAAAATATGACATAATTCTGTAAAAAGGAAATGTAGTTTTCGCAGTGTAGGTTCAGTGAATAGCTACGTTCGCGTGTACTGTGAATAGTTACGTTTTCTCAAAGTATCTCTGTGGTGGAACTCAAGGTCAAATATTTTTATCCCTTCAACTTCATAGTTCCGACCTCCGAGCAATTACTACTAGAGGGAGTCTTCCCCCCATCCCCGCGCCTAATTTTGTTAGCAACATCTACTCCCCCCGAGGGGGAAAATACCTCTTCTGTAATTGGCTTATTTAATCAGCGTTGCCAAGTTTGACAGCGCCAGAAGTGTTCTGTGAGCGCCAGTTCTGACACTTTCTGACACATGTCAATTTCTTATTTGTATTTTACGAAAAATATTATTATTTATAACGTTGTAAGGGTTGTAAATGTATATTTAAGATTTATTATCTCTAAAAATATGGTGAAAACATGCTTTATGTGTAAAAGGCCTGTTGAAAATGCTTCTTCAAGATATTATCATAAGTAAGTACAGACACAACCTAATTACCAGAGGCGGTGGATTAGACAATCACCTTTAATTTGCAATTAAACTTTCTTATTTTCTTATCGAAAAATTAAAATTAAGAGCAAGTACTCTCCAGCTAAGTTCGTCTTCATCCGTCTCATAATGATTATAGTAAAGGTTAATTACTTATTATTATTTTAATATCACATCTTTGTAAAGTTTATTGTTATTTTTTTTAGGTTTCCTTTTCTTGATATGAGAAAGAAATACATGGTTCCAAAAGATAGGAATTCAAGTGACAACCTGAATAACTTTTTATGCTAATGAACATTTTTATTATAGACCTCAGGGAAGGAAAATATTAAAGAAAAATGCAATTTCGACGAAAGAAGTATAATAATCAATCCTGTCACTACTTCTACACTATATTCATCTGCTACTAAAATACTAAAACAGTAAGTAAGTAAGTAGAGAAACTTAAGTTTCTTTCAAAAAGAATGTTTAAGGAAAAAGGCATAGCTATTTTTTTGTTGACACTTTTTTTTAACTAATCTAAAAGACTAATTTTGTGTATTGCTTAAATGTTCATTTTTTGTATTTAATTTGTTTTAGGTTTAAACAAAATGAACTTCTAAGATATGCATGGAATATCCCAAAAGAGCTAAGGAAGGTTTTAAAATTCTTAAGAAAAGTATTCAGAGCCAAAAACATAAAATAGTCTTCCTGTCCAAAATATAAATAGGTATAAATATTTAGATATTATGAGTGATTTTTTATTCTATAAATAGAACATAATTTGCTTCTAAATCACTACCTAATGAACTATATTATATAGTACAAAACTAAACAAGAATATCACATTATTCATGTTTTTCTTTTAATTTCCTTAAAAAACGTCCCAAAAAAATTTGAATATTTATTATTGGAGTTAACATCGTTATGCTAAAACAATACTAGAACAACTTAAATAATGTGGATTTTGACTATTTTGAGTTATGCAGATCATTATGTTTGTCTGGTGCTATAGTCAGGTATAAAAACATTCATTTATTTAAACACACTTGCAATATACATTTTATTTAGTTTTTAAGTTAAAACCTATTAGGACATCCTAAAATTACTTTTTTCGTTTGATGAGAGATTAATTACTCTACATTTTTGTTGGTGAAATAGGATATATTAAGATGTCTTACTGTTTTCTCTGATTATCTAAAAAGTTAGAACAATATACAAAGACTGTTATAACAAAAAAGAGATATACCTTTACTTAAACACACAATTAGTCAGTTCAATTGTACGATAATTTAAAGCAAAAATCCAGAAAACTTTAAAAATGTGTTTAAATGTGTTTTTACTATAACAAGGACATAATTATTAAAAAAACTTGGCACATTAACATTGACAATAGGTTTTTATAATATATATTATAAAAATCACAACGAACTACACAAAATGACATTATTAATAATTTAGCAATAAAAAAGTTAAGTACAATGATGACGTTAAAAGTTGAGTTTCTCGAAATACTTTTTTTAAATTGTCTCAGTAACTACCTAGTATTTTTCTAGCACAATGATATTATACGAATGTGCATTGTGTGATATCTTATATTTTAGGAATAAAATTATATATTTTTTGCAGGTTTGTGTTAACAACGATTCCAAGAACTTTTCAAAATATTATTAAAACGGCATTTGCAAATATAATTCTAAATTAAGAGCTTTTGATCTAACATTAAATTTTTATTCTCCATAAGGTTATAGTCCTAAGAAGAAAGTTTAACAAGACTTACCAGACTCAAAATATCAAAATTTTACCAACCAATTGATGGTTCTACTGGTTTCCATAGGAAAATTCTCCTCGAAACTACTAAAAGAAAAGTGGCAGAGGCAACCGAAAAAGGCAAAAAAGTCTTTTGCAAAACAAAAACTAGAAATTTGTTTAAGAATCTAATTATTGTTTGAAGTTTTACCAATGATAATTTTTGATAACAATTTAAGATTATGAAGTTCTATTATGAATTTTACTCTTTGATAACCTATGTTTAAATTTTTATTAGGACCAAAATAAATTATAATTTTCATTTCAACTACAAAAACCCTCATAATATTAAAAAGGGGAAAACGTTAGATTAGTTATGTTCAGGAATAAACTCTTTAAACATTTATCTACCTAAAATGTGTTACTTTTAAAAGTTATGTTATTAACTTTCTATTTGTACTTGTATTAATTCATTTAATTTTATTATCTGTTGTATTTTCAAATTGATTTTGATATTAATCTTATCTATTTATATATTTTTTATACTCACATATATGTTTTTTTCATTGAAACAAACGTTTATTAGCATATTAAATATAATGAATTCATGTTGTTTTATTATATGCTTGTATGAATGATTACTTTTGTTTCCTTTTAAAATTGAATTTCGAAGATAAAGCCGAAACGGCGAGTGAGAATAAAAATTAGACGAAAGTGACGATATTTACTGGAGCTTTCATCTACACGCTCCTTTTTCTAGCCATCTACACCTGAGCCAGCAAGATTCGTCTTCCCTCTATCCTTACATTCTCCAGATTTACAGAGAAAACGCCGTCCTCTTTAACATATCCAGACCTTCTTTGACGGGGACTATACCACTACATTATCAGCTTTATTTGTTATCCCGAGCAATTTAAATGCATTCGTAATTGCTCATTCTCATCTCTTCTCTTGTAGATTCCGTACTCAGTTTTCTTATTTTTAGTTACGTTTGCACTGCTCTTTTATTTTCACAGCTTTAATTCTATAATGCTGTAACGCTACAATATGGATCCATTTATGTGGTTTAAATGCCGCGTTTGAGAATCCACATCGGATGCATCTGAGATGTAAAAAATCTTTGATCACGTGATTCAGTATACGTAAATGTAATGGGACAGATGTGTCCGATGTGAATAAAAAACGCTCGAGATGTAAAAAATGCATCCGATGTGGATTCTCAAACGCAGCAATACTATTTAATGTTATTCGTAAGTGACCAACCTATTATAATAATTAAAGATTATTGTATTACAGGCCTGAAGATGTTCCTGTAAGGCCGAAACTAGTCGCTCCTGTATTTATAATAAAATTGATTTTAAAGTTTTATTCTTCAATTGAAAAAATTAGTCCTTTACAGTGATTTTGTTTCTTTTCCTGCATTAGACACACATAAGACGGTATTCATTTTAAAAATAGTAAAATTAGCAAAATTTTTAGTTTTTTTTTTACAATTAAAACGTTTGGACAATGTGTGTTTTTATAGATAAATGATACGCCACTGAACAAGAAGGATGTTTACCTTCCCCCTTGTGCTCGCTTCCTCACTTCCTCTACAGATGTTGCTAACACAACATTTGCCTACAAACTCGTTTCCACGCTCCCTCTATTAGTATTGCTCGGAGGTTCCGACCACTGATCTGTATTATTTTACTGGATAGGATATAGCCCCCTAAAAAACGTTCCGAAAAATTGGCAGATTTGGGCAAATAATATGGCGGACCGGATGTTATTTAACATAACCTCTATTTCCATTTGTCATCACATTTGTCATTTAATTGTGTCAACAAGTAACGATGAGAAAGAAAGTCATACTGACAGACGTAGTAATCACATCGTTTGTTAGTAATTTTCGTAATTTTCTGCTTAATTACAAAAAGCTTTAGTGAACTCTTGTTCAACTAGCTTCATTTTACCCCTTCCGAGTCCGTTGCAGTTGATAGTTTCCCAGTTCCCACCGAAAGTAACCGCCCACAACCTAAGAAGCAAGACAGCGCCAGCCCAAAATGGCGGTTGATAAGCCGCCTGGGCAGCCGCCTGGAGAACCGCCTGATATCCCCAATCCCAATCACCTAACAAAACAAAGTCTTGTACTCAAATACCGACGTAGGCCCGTTTGAAGTCTATGTACAAGGAAAAGACAAGAATATTGGTAACCTTCATATCCTTAGCATAGCCAAAACAGTGTTCAACCTTAAATTTAAAGAAATTATTAAGATTACCCGCAAAGGAAAAAATCGCATTGGAGCCACCTTTTTGAATTACAGTGCTGCAAATAAATTTATTAATGATAAGGACTGGGATTCAGTTGGTTACGAAGTATTTATCCCTTCACATAATGTGTCCTGCAAAGGCATTGTCAGACATGTTCTAAAATCTCTTACCGATGACGAAATACAAGATGCCATAAATACTCAACTGGCTTTTTGCAAGCCCCTAAATGTTAAAAGACTTAACAGACGAGTAGTTGAAGAAGGACAGGAACCAAATTATATTCCAACTGGAACGATTTGTGTAACATTCTCTGGAAAAATTATACCAAAAGAAATAACTATATATGGCCTACCAATGAAAGTAACTCCTTATATAAGCCCTGTTATTCAATGCCAACAATGCCTCTTATATGGTCATAATATTAAGCAATGCCGCAGCAATGCAAAATGCAAAATTTGCGGAAAAATCCACGAAATCGGTACAGAAACTTGTAATAAGTTTTGTATCCATTGTAAAAATAATGAACACTCTTCTAATGACAAAAAATATCCTGAATACAGCAGACAAAAAGACATCAAAGAATTAATGTCATTTTCAAATATCTCATATTATGAAGCAAGTCAGATGACTCCAAGAAAAACTAATACTATGTACGTGCATAATATAAATGACTTCCCTACTTTAAATAACGATTCTCTAAATACCAATTCTATTAACATTCACGAAAGAAGAACAGCTCTCATTATTACTTCACAGAGACATAATACCTAGTCAAATAACTCAATCATCGACTATTAAACGTAGAAGACCTGAAGAAAGAAGTTTCGATAAAAAAGCACTCGACGACTGCCTCATAAATCCTAATGGTAGAATTCCAGAACCAAAGCCTTCTACATCCAACGTCAATAGAAGAGATTTGGGGAAAAAACTTGAATCTGATATTGTTCAGGCTATATCTGTCTTATCTCAATCCCACAGGGAGCTCGTTATGACATTTATTGGTAACATAATTAATAATACGTACTCTTCTGTTAGTAATAGTAATGTTTCAATAACAAATATTTTAGGTTCCCAAGAACCTTTTTCCCAAATTAGTAATAACCCTGTATCACATGATAATGTTGGTGGAATGGATTACTCCGATCAGGAGGATCTCTAATCCAACCAAACATTTATATTTTGTCTGGTTATCATTACTCCATTAACCATTATTCAATGGAATATTAGATCATACAATGTGAATGTTGACAATCTTAAAGTTCTAATTATGGAACACAATCCTGATATTATATTACTTAACGAAACATGGCTCACTGATAAATATACCTTAAAATGTAGAGGTTATCAAATACTTAGAGATGATAGATTTGATGGATATGGGGGAATTGCTATACTAATCAGAAACAGTATAGACTTCTTCCAGACAACTATTAATAATTGCTTTGATCAAAATATCCAAACCCAACTCTTTATTCTTACCTCATTATAATCTAAATTTGATTAATATATATTGTCCTGCAGATAACCTAATTACTAAAAGGAATTTTATAAAATTTATCCAAAAAATAAATAAACCATTATTAATAATGGGTGATCTACATTGCAAACATACTGTATGGGGGAGTAGCTCTAACAGCTTCAATGGTAAAAATATTTTCGAAGCTTTAGATGATCTTGATTTAATATTCCTCAATGACGGCTCTCCTACTCGTACTTCTCCTCCTGGAGGAAGTAATTCTGTAGTTGATGTATCCCTTATATCTTCTGAAATAGCATCTAAATGCACCTGGGAGGTTATTTCTGATCATGGATCAAGTGATCACTTCCCCACAATGTGTAAAATTGGTATGGGTCTATGTACCATTCCATTGCCCACTAAAAAGAGAAATTTCCATAAAGCTGATTGGTCCTCTTATCATCGCAACCTTGATGTAATCTTTTCTTCATTTAGTAGTGATAGTTATGAAGATTTTATTGAATCTCTTAATTCAGTGGCTGACACCACAATTCCAAATTTCAAAGGCAATAGTAAAAACAAATACCAGATACCATGGTGGGATAATTCATGTGATGACATAATTAAAAAAAGAGTAACGGCCATTAAAAATTTTAAAGACATCCCAACTGTAGAAAACTATATCACGGTCAAAAAACTTGTTGCATGGTCTAGAAAACTTTTGAAAACAAAAAGGAAAAATAGCTTCAGGGAGTTTTGCGGAACACTAAATCGCGATTCATCCTTAAAAACGATATGGAATAAAGTAAATTCAGTTGCAGGTCAGAAAACTAATACTTCCAGTCTTATGCCATCTTCGCTACTAGCTAATGATATACTAAAAATCATAACACCGAATTCTGCTTCCCCTGCTGTTGCTATCAAAATTCCTAATGACAAAGAACCTGCCTTTACATATAATGAATTTAAGTATACATTATCAATTAAAAAAGATTCTTCTCCTGGCTTAGATAATATTTCCTACTCAATGGTAAAAAACTTACCTAACTTGGGTGCCGTTTGGCTGTTACAATTCTACAATAACTGTCTCAAAAGTGGATCTATTCCCCAACAATGGAAACAATCTTTAATCTTGCCATTTGTAAAATCTGGGAAAGATAAATCATGTCCAAATAATTATAGACCTATAGCTTTAACATCCTGCGTTGGAAAACTTCTAGAATCACTTATCAAAAATAGAGTAGAATGGTATTTGGAAAACAAGAAAATCTTCCATCCCTTACAACTAGGATTTAGACGAGGAAAAGGCTGCACAGAATCAATATCTTACTTAATTACCCAAGTCCAAATAGGCTTGGCATCAAATAATTATACTGTTGGTCTATTTCTTGATATTTCGGCAGCTTATGATAGTGTAAATATATATCTTCTATACTCCAAATTAGCCAATATTGGCATTTTAATAGAGCTATGCAACCTTATCTATGCATTTCTAAATAACAGATCCATTTCAGTCTCAGATAACTGTGGTCAAAGTCATGGACCACGAACCTCCAATCAAGGACTTCCTCAGGGATCTACCCTTAGCCCGATTTTGTTTAATCTCTATATGTTATCTTTATTCAATATTATACCAAAAACTTTTAAATTAATACAATACGCGGATGACATTGTAATTTTGGTTAGTGGATCTCTCCACAGACATTCTCATGTCTTCAATATTACTATAGAAATAAACTCTTTATTGATTGCTTTTAAAGACTGGCTCGATGAGCACAATTTCAACTTGTCTATAACTAAATCATCGGCTCTCCTTTTTTCAAAAGGTCCTATTAAATTAATCCTTCCAAAAATTAAATTTAATGATACAATCATTCATTGGTCAGATTCATTCAAATATTTAGGCATTTACATTCATAAACACTTAAAATGGAATGCACATATAAATTACATTGAGCAAAAAATTAACAGAGGTTTAAATGTCATGCGAGCTCTTTGTGGTACGTGGTGGGGCAGTGATCCAAAAATCCTTCGCATAATACACAATGCTATCATCTTAAGTCATATAGATTATGGATGCCAGGTAATTTCTCGATGTCCGAAGTACCTTCAGAAGAAGTTGGACAGGCTACAATATCAGAGCTTACGTGTCATCACTGGTTGTATGAAATCAACCCCAATTTATGCTTTGCAAGCAGAGAGCGGGGATATCCCCTTAAACTTAAGAAGAGACTGGCTTTGTTATAAATTTCTTTTAAAAAATCTTGCATTGGAAAATAACCCTGTCATCAATTCGTTAAAACATTTGGAAACACTAAATAAAGAAAGAAATGTTTACAAAAAGGTAATTGACACTCCAGTATTATTAAGTTTAATAAACCAAATGGATGAGTTCCTTCCGAATATGTATTCTAATGAATTGCTGCCATGCCATGAATTTGAATTGGACATCCAACTCTCTTCAATTCCAGTTTTAAATCTTAGATCAATTAGGGATGACACTTATGGATTATCCATTTTTACTGACACAATAAACGGGCTACCCGGTTACACAAAATTCTTCACCGACGGATCTGTGGGACCTTCTAATGATTCAGGCTTCGGTGTATTTTCTCCAGACCTCAATTACGTGTTTTCAAGCAGACTACCTCAACATACACAAATATGTACTGCAGAAATTATTGCAATTAACCATGCCTTGCAAATCATTTTAGAAAAAAATATATTGAACTCAGTTATCTTCTCGGAATCCAAATCTGCTTTACAAAAAATTGGAAATATGAAATTCTCTGCAGAAACTGATCATTGCTCCTTTCTAACAAAACAAGGTATCTTACTTGCTAATATGAATAACATCCACATCACTTTGGCATGGATTCCAGGTCACTCCGGCATTATTGGCAACCATAAAGCCGATCAATTAGCAAATATAGGCAGAATCCTTAAAATTCCTTTAAATATTAAACTCAATAAGTCTAACTTTTTACCCTTCATTAAACAAGAAATTTGGAACAAATGGCATCAACAATGGAATTCACTAAAAGAAAACAAAACATCTTTTTACTTCCAAGTGGTTCCTAAAATACCCAAAACTCCGTGGTTCAATAGTAAACAATTCTATGAAAGAAGGTACCTTTCCACAATCATACGGATGAGAACTGGCCATTGTCTAACCCCATATCACTTATTTCGAATTGGTATTAAAGATGATCCATTTTGCGAGTGTGGAGAAGTTGGATCGTTAAATCACATCATCTTAGAGTGTCCCATTAATAAATCTCCCCTTTTTGATGTATATTTGGAATTAACGAAGGCTGGTTTATCAGCCCCATTTGATATTCGATACATCTTGTCTCATTTGGATGATAGAAGAATAACCACCCTTTCTAAATTTCTAAATTTCTTTAAAATCATTATCTAGTAGAAGCAAATCAACTATATCTGGGTAAATTGTTCGCAGTAACATAGCCCAAAAAAAGAAAAGAAGGAGAAGAACGATGAGATGTTTTTTTTATTTATTTAGGTAGTATCGAATAGCATTACTATGATATAAACAATAAACGTTCATTCGTGAAGACACAATATGCTTCACGTTTCCATTTTTATATTTTCTTTCATAAAAAAATCAAATTATGGGTGAATTGTCCCGAAGGACATTGCCCGCAAAAGGAATAGAAGAAGAATAAGAAGAAAAACTAATCAAATTATAGGTTAGGTATGTCAAATTATCTCAAAATTCAGTTATGTGATCCCACCATAATTTGCCCAAATCGACCAGCAGTGTTGCACTTCCGGTCTCCTTGGTGGAACAGATTTTTAGTATGTTAAATATAGTTTATATCCTATCCAGTAAAATAATACAGATCAGTGGTTCCGACCATTACTTTCTTTTCTGTATTGTTCTTTCTTCTGTGGTTTGACAAAGAATATTGCAAATCTTAATACAAGAACATTGAGTTAGAATAACGAGGAGATACTATGACGGTACTAAAAGTGTCCGCACCTTTAAATTACACAGCCAGTGGAACCAGTTTTGGTTAGAACACTTTCATTTCGTTAATCTTCAAATATAAAATTAATGACTTCAAATAAATGAAAGTACTACTATAATTGTCATTTGGATTTTACTTTTTCATACTTGAAGTTCGTCCACCTGTCATGTGGCAAAAAAGTGTTTATGTCCGTCTTATGAAGACTAGTCTTCATAGTCCGTCTTCACTTCATTCTATTTCTATCACATACTTTGATTACTATACGAGGCAAGAGAGAGGTCCAACACGCCCAACATAGGGCGCGGCCATTTTGAACCCTGTGACACAGTTTACAGCTAAATAATCAGATCGCTCACTCTGCGCCGCACTTTGGATCTCAATGTTTCAGTTTATACACTGTGCAACTCGGATAATACAATATATGACAACCGCCTATAATAAAACAGCAGTCTTCTGCGTATCCTGAATTTGTATCCCTGGAGTGGATGTTATTTTGGAACTTTCAACTGGTCCGAGTGAGCTAACTGATTCTTTAGCAATAAACTGTGACTTCAAAAATAATATTCACTGACACTGACAGCAGCAAGCAAAATATCAGGTGCGTTTAAATCATCCGCTTCTGCTTCCGGAATTGTCGGTTTAGTCGTTTTAACCTGTCAGATTAAAACAAGAAAACAGACAATTCCGAAGCAGAAGCGGATGATTAGAACGCACCTATTAAAAATATTGCGCCAAGATGTAGGCAATACGTAATAAGGGTTCAAAATAGCGGAGTTTTCTATCTCCTTTTAAAAGGCACTCAGAAAGCTGCGCAGTGCGACCATTCTCCGTATAGTAAAAGAAAATCAAAGTATGTGATTTATATGTACAACAAGCAAAACGTTGCCACAAATAGCTATTATATCCATTCTATGTAGTGAGAAGACTGCAAAAAAATAAATTCCACAAACCGCAGTTCATATTTTGGTCACCCGAGACTATTATTTTTAAAATTTTATATAAATGACAATTCTGTCAAACTAATTGTTAGTATATTTTTTGGTTATTGAACTTAAATATGCATTAAAATGACTGATTTTTGTGTAAAATCGATAAATAATAGCATATCTATTTTTTATTTATACTATAATTATAAATAATTTGGTCATTTTAATAAAACTTTATGAAGTCAATTCAATTACGATTATTAAAAATTTTTTCCATACCTGCCGGTAGGCGGCTGGTAAGAGTATCTGCCTTCCACGCGAGAAACCCAAGTTCGAGCCTCGGCTGGGGATTTTTAAATTAAATTTTATTTTACATTTATTTTATTTTAAAAATTATTAAAAGGTATAATTTATTTTGAAACTAGTTATTTTGCCTCAATAACCTAAAATATTTTTTTTATTTGTAAATTTTAGTTAGTGAGTCGTAGAAACAATATACTGTATAACTCGAGTGGATTGTCCACATTGCACTTACACGATTGAGCACTCGGTCTACGGCATCGTTCTCAAATTTCGTCTTCGTGCGATATGGTCATTATATCCACTCTTGTTGTAAAAACTACTATTTGTCTTCTCGTTACATAAAATGTAAATGCATCTGTTTGATATTAAAAAATCACGTTAATATTCTATTTCATAATACAACTTTCTATTAAACTTTTAAGAAAATCTAATAGTTCGTTATGATGCTAATAAACAAAGTCCGTCCGTGCCACGAGTGGGGGAACTGCCACTCCGTTAACCTTAAACTGGCAACATTCGAGCAGGTTAAACAATCTTATTACCTACTAATAATAAAAATATGTTTATAGTATACCTAAAACTTTACACCCTAAAACTGATACTTAAGGCCAAGTTCAATTTTGTTTGACATAACATCACGATTTTTTTTAGGTTAGAAAATTGCATTATCGATTTTTTTCATTCGAAGTAATAAAAGACGTCACTTTAAATTTCTATCTCTTTATGTCAACAAATTTCTAACACGATGAATTTATAAAACGTATGTCACTAATGAATATGTGGCGGCAACTGACGGAAACACTGTCAGCTACTCCATGGCTACTAGAGTACATACAGGTCCGGTATAAGCCATGGAAAATAATAATTTAATGTTTTGATCGAGTTAAATAAAATATCAAAATTAAATGTTTATTTTTAAGTAAACGACATTTTTAAATGTATACGTCTTCAATCAAAAATAATATAGGCAATACTCAAGTGTATTATAAGAGTGTACTGGAAAAGAGATAATTTTACCCTTTACTCCAGTTTTTTGTAATGAAACCAGCGGTAAAATAGATATTTGTGTACCAAGGCTGTGTTTTGGCCGAATTAGACATATGCGTTCAAGTCTAAGCTAGTTATGGTTAAGTATAAGACCTCTACCCTCCAAACGGGTGTTCAATCAAACTTGACATCGAGATAGATGTCACATAAGCAGGTGTACTGAAGATGAACTTTGCAGGACCAAGCATCAGATAGGTATAACACTTGATATTCTGAAAACTATGTGAATACTACACTGAATAAGAACAAATGGAAGTGTCAGAAGGATGCTAAAGGCAACAAATAGACGGAACAGAGCCTAATAGATAGATAAGTCATATTTTAGCCAGGAGAGAGTCGATGAGTGTTATAAATATAGTTATTTATGAATGTATTTTTAATGTATAATTTCAGTTTATTTTCATTTTTGGTATAAAACTATGGCTGACATAATAAAACTCTTAAAAGTATATATTTTCAATCTTTATTACTATACATTGTTTAGTATTCATTTATTCTCTCTGACCTAGGGAAAAGGTCAGAAAACCCTGGTCATAATTGTTTACAATGTTGCGTGTTCCTAATGATACAAAACATTACAGAGGAATGATACTTAGCCGATGAAATCTCATCGAGTTCACGCATGACATATTGTGGTATGGAATATGGCTATCTCTGATGCATCTGCAGATTTAAATTTATTTTTGCATACTGTTTTCTATCAACTGATACCCCAAATTTATACAAGCCACGTCTTTGCACCACAATGTGACATAGCATCAAATCTGCTTAATCTCGTACCATTTTTTTAAAGTATCAAGGATATTCTTGGTGTAGCTGATCATCATGTTTCTAGTCACTGAACCTAAAAAATAACAAATATCAATAAATAGAATTCGGAATTTATTCCAAAAATATTTTTCTTTGGGAATGATATAGGATTTCTCGTTAATATACTGACAAACTTTCAAAGGTGGTAGGTGCATCAAAATAAACATTTTTTTGCTTAATAAAATAAAAATAATTTTATTGACCAACAAATTAATCCATTTACAGAACAAAATACTTGAAATAAATGTTAAACATAATATTTCGACAGAAAATAATTTTAGCAACAGCAAGAAAAAAAAAAAGAAAGAATCCTAAATACATTAGCTACAAATTAGTACAACTAATGGTCGAAATAAATATCCCAATCAGAACAAAATTACTTAAAATTTGAGCACATTAGCCTTATAGGTGAATTTCTTCCCAAGTTCGTTCAAATACTTGCTGTATAAAATGTTTTATGATATCTAATGGCTGTTTGGGGAACATTAAAATTTATTTAATTTATCAAAAATAGTACATCAATAGTGTTATGTAATATTTTATAAAAAAATGTAACACTGGAAACTACCCTTCTATTTTCGAAAGAAGCAGAGATTCTTCAATACCTCGAATGGGATACAGCTCATCTATTTTAAAAGAAAGGTACTTGAGAGATCGCCGCTGAACATTTTCCAATGATCTTTTATGAATATTGTAAATAAGGTTCCAGATAAGAGATGCATATTCTAGCCTGGAACGAACTAAAGAAAAGTAAAGGATCTCCAAGCTTTAAGAGTTTGTAAAAGAACGAGTATTACGAATTAAGAACCCTAAGCTTTTCAACGCAGAAGCAACTGTATTTTTAATATAATCCGAAAAAGTAACTTTTTGGTTGAATAATATACCTTAATCTTCAATTTGTGCACAAGTCCGATAAATGTAGGCTGTTAAATAAATAATCAAACTCCACCTTGTTAATCAATCAATATATGTTTATTGTCAAAGCTACAAGAACTTATAGATATATAATACTTCTAGTATAGGAACATACTTCACATTTAGACACATTCATTCAGCTTGTTTTCATTACACCAATTTTCAACGATTCCCAAGTTGGGTCTGTAAAAAGTAACAGTCTTGAATTGATGAGATTGAGGTAAATATTTTTAAGTCAGCAGCGAACAGCAGGTTAAATTTATTGCCAAGTCATTTATAAATATACTAAATAATAGTGGTCCCAGATTGGAGCTCTGTGGAATTCCAGATGTTGCTGTGAGGGGTGAAGATGAAAATCCGTTGTAAAAGACATAATAAAAACGATGATTTAGGTAATATGAAAATAATCTCAACAGCGACTGATCAAACCCTAAGCATTCCAACTTCCTTACAAGAATATTATGATTTTTAATTATTACAAAATACATTATGTATGTACAAAAAATATTCTAAATATATTTTAACTACCAAGAGTTTTATTTTTAACTAGTTATATTCAAAAACAAATGTCATTTTTAAAACTATGTTTAACAATAACCGATGAGTATACAACAAGGTTCACAGTTTAAACTAAGTCTACATTTTAACTGCCTATTGTACAATCCGCCATATATGTACAATTCAAAATTAATTGTATTTCTTTAAAATGCACTTGATTCTGTTGATCAAAATCATTCGATAAAAAAATTAAATAGTATTGGTATAAAGGTGGTTTTTATATCTATGCTATAAAGCATGCATTGGGGTAGCATGTAGATTATCTAAGTATCAGGTCAGAGAGATTAAAAGTAAATAACATATGTAGTGGGATTCTCATCTTTTGAGTACATCTCCTATCGAGACTCCTATCTTTGTTCAACAGACAGCGATTTTGATGTAATGTCTCTCTCTATTCTGTATGTAATGTGTCGAGTTGGCACAAAAGAATCACTGTTCTGATCAGAAGAAATTAACCACATCAAAGGAAGAAAATTAGGTCCCCTGTTATTTTTAATTTACATTAATGATTGTTAATGTTGCAATAATTAATATGACATTTACCTGTTTGTTTATGATGTCCTTATTTATGTTTCTTGTAAGTTGTAAGGATTCAGATAACTAAGAGTTAATTGTTAATGAAACTCTGCAAAAATGATTATAAATGATGTTGCAATCATTTGTTAAAAATCGACAGAAATACCTAAAACAAAATATAAGCTGATAAGTAATAACTATATGCAGTTTGTGGACAAACAATATAGGAAATTGGAAGAAAATCTATACAGTTAGTAGAAAAATTCAAATATTTAAGGGTAATTATTCGGAAACAGATGAAATTCACAGACCATATGCAAATACTGTTATCAAAACAATTGCAGTTAAATTAAATTTCCTATTTAGAATGTTATTAAAATAACTGTTATATTATTACATTATTTTTTACTAAATTTGAATATTGTGATATTAGCAAACTAGCCAAATAAATAAAATAAAAATGAAATAAAAACCGAAAACATACCTGGATCTACAATAATATATATAAATAATATAAGTACATTGCATCTTTTAAATTATTAAAGTCCATTAAATTGAAATGACACGTCAAACCATAAACGTCAAACTTTCAAAACAAACATGCTTGTGTTGTGTTCCAAACAGAAAATAGAATTTATTTACTTGCAACCTTTCCCCGCACACCACCTCGCCCCTCACCCAGAAACATGGTCAAATTGGGCTAAGCCATTTTACATTCGTCTGCATAGGGAGCGGTGTTGCAATTTTTCAATTTTTAGTGTCTATTCCGTCTGTTCAGATGGCAGCATCTTATGGGCCCTACATTTTTAAATCTTATCACAAGAATCCTGAAATAATTAGGCAAAAATAAAAGAATGTATGTTGCGTTTTAACTTCTAAATACTATAAAAAATGATGGAAAGTCCATAACTTTTACATATTTGTTAAATATCACTTATTAAAATATTATGCATTAAAAGTAAAACAAACCATAGACTTTCCATCATTTTTTACAGTTTTTTGAACCCATTTATGAAAACAGTTTTTTAAAATATTATCGTTCAGAGCTGTATTTCTTGTGATAAAAAAGCCGCCGTCACTTGACATTGAACTTGGCTTTAATACGAAATTGTTCTGCAGACTACTGCTATTTGGACTGAAATTACCCCTTGCAGCCCTCTTAAGATCCGTTTTTGCATTACTGCCACCGGAGTTTGGCGGGCTCTCGGAATGTATACGCACGGACGCCAGACAGAATAGGGTGAGTTCAGAACCGTCAGGATATATTACGGTGCACGTGGGGCCAAAAGGACAAGATCCGGTAATAAATTAACATTTATGGTGGTGCTATCTCGTTAAGAGATGGCGGTAAACAAGATGCTAACTAAATTTTCGGTTAAATAGATAGAGGTTGTTTCATTTTGGACAGAGTATTTGACAAAGTTTATGTTAATAGTAATGGTATTTTTTAAATTAATAATTTGTTTTAACTATGGTAGATTTTAATAAGAGCGCAAGTTGGTACATACAATTTCAATCTATTAACTTTCGCTTCCAAATATTAAAATTAAGGCCGTGTCTTTTCATCAGGACGCTCTGTGAGATAGAAAAATATACTATTCGTCGAAGCGTGCTTGCGCATGCTTATTATCCGCCCTGAAGAATAGAATTCTGTTCCAAACTTAAGGAAAAACTTGGTGAAAACTACGTTTCAATATTGCTATTGTATTCGTACTAACGAAAAAATGTATTCAGCTCAGTCGGGTTCTCGCAAAAAAACTGAGCAAAATTAGGAAGTTACAAAAAAAAAAGAAATTCTATATATATAAAAATTTCGTGTCACGATGTATGTTCGCGATAAACTCCGAAACTACTGAACAGATTTTGATAAAATTTGGTATCTATTTGTAATTTGGTCCAATTTAAAAGATAGGATAGTTTTTATCTCAATTATTGACCTCAATATTTGTTATTGCAACTTAAATGTTTATTGTACGACAATTAGGCATTTCAACGACCTGTCAAACAATAGCTGACAGCGGGAAGGGTTAGTAAATTTAAAGGGGTTGCGACATAGCCTTCCATCTTGACGCTATTTTTATTTGAAATAATAGTCACCGAGCCTGCCAATTTATAGAAAATGTATAAGTGGTTTTTTTATTAAAAATATTTTCATTGTGTTCAACATAAAATATTTAAATTTATGATTTCATATAATGCAGATAGACTACATCGTATGTCGCAACCCTTTAAACATACCAAACCTTATCACCGCGTATGGAATGCCTAATATTGTGTATTTATTGGTTAGTTCCACATACTTTGATTTTCGATTTTCTTTTACTATACGGAGAATGGTCACACTGCGCAGCTTTCTGAGTGCCTTTTAAAAGGAGATAGAAAACTCCGCCATTTTGAACCCTTATTACGTGTTGCCTACATCTTGGCGCAATATTTTTAATAGGTGCGTTTTAATCATCCGCTTCTGCTTCGGAATTGTCGGTTTTTTTGTTTTAATCTGACAGGTTAAAACGACTAAACCGACAATTCCGGAAGCAGAAGCTGATGATTAAAACCCACATGATATTTTGCTTGCTGCTGTCAGTGTCAGTGAATATTATTTTTGGAAACACAGTTTATTGCTAAAGAATCAGTTAGCTCACTCGGACCAGTTGAAAGTTCCAAAATAACATCCACTCGAGGGATACAAATTCGGATAGGCAGAAGACTGCTGTTTTATTATAGGCGGTTGTCATATATTGTATTATCCGAGTTGCACAGTGTATAAACTGAAACATTGAGATCAAAAGTGCCGACGCAGAGTGAGCGATCTGATTCTTTAGCTGTAAACTGTGTCACAGGGTTCAAAATGGCCGCGCCCTATGTTGGGCGTGTCGGACCTCTCTCTTGCCTCGTATAGTAATTAAAGGATGTGGTTAGTTCTATGAATTCCTAATAGATGACGGTGTAAGGTTAAGACTTTCTTCTTTTTAAATATAGGAACTTGAAAATTGGAATTGCAGCTACTCATAAATGTAAATAATGACTTATTTTAAGGTTTTTGGATTGTTGCATTTAAAGGAGGGGGGCATGGGAAGTATCATAAAAACCTTACTACTACATAAATGCGAAAGTTTAGAGAAAGGGGGGAATAGAGGAAATAGGGAAATAGGGAAAGGGGGAAAGTGGGAAAGTGAAAAATAGGGAGAAGGGAGAAGGGGGAAGAGGGATGAAAGTATCGATTTTTTAAAGGTGGAAACATGAAAGTTGGAATTCTAACTACTCATATAATGACGTATTTAAAGGTTTTTGGATTTTCACATTTTAAGGAGAGGGAATAAATAAATAAAAAATAAACAAATAAAAAATAAAAATAAATAAAAAATTAAATAAATAATAAATAAAAATAAATAAAATTAATAAAAATTAATAAAAAATATTAAAAATTAATAAAAATTAATAAAAATAATAAAAATTAATAAAAATTAATAAAAATTAATAAAAATTAATAAAAAATAATAAAAAATAATAAAAAATAATAAAAAATAATATAAAATAATAAAAAATAATAAAAAATAATAAAAAATAATAAAAAATAATAAAAAATAATAAAAAATAATAAAAAATAATAAAAAATAAAAAATAATAAAAAATAATAAAAAATAATAAAAAATAATAAAAATTAATAAAAATTAATAAAAATTAATAAAAATTAATAAAACTAATAAAAATTAAATTATTAATTTTTTTTCAAGGATCTCATGAAAAAATTTCTCACGAGTAACAAAAACTGTTATTCACTTTTAATAATTGAGATTTGAGAAATTCCAGCGAAGCGGGATCGGGCCAGCTAGTAATTAATCAATATTTTGTTTACTACAATATTACGTATATGTGTGTTCATGGATGAAAATATAAATATGCAGGTGATCAGAAACACAAAATATGATTGATCCCATTAATGTGTGGAAATCGAATATCTCGGTTGTTTTTAAAATTACGAGAACATTTCAAATACAAAAGTTTTACCGTTCGAAGAGGCCCTTCTTGTATAGTATATTACATTACAAGTGTGGACAGTGAAACTTCTTCCACAAGTGAGAAATATTGTCCTACGAGGCATAAGCCAAGTGCGACAATCACGCGAGGGAGAAAAATCACTTTCACACAAGTGATATACAATATTTTTCCTACGACCACAAAATAATTCTATCTAAAAAAAAATGTAAAATTAGGAAATCTGGCTATGAAGGTTCCATCAAGATATGGCTGGTTTCAATACAAAGGGTTTTACTGATAGTGTTTTGTCAAAATTTAAAATATTTAGTGATTCCATTTACAAACAATTTCATAGGATGATAATGATAAAATAACAGGTACAAAAATATATTAGAATATTTTTCATTAGTTCATGATTTTTTTTTAAACAACCGTGAACAAAAACTTTATTTATTATTAATGATTACCCACTTCTCCACTCTGACCAGTAATTAAAATAGTTATATTATAATAAAAACGAGTATTTTAAATAAATAAACAACAATAGTCGTATTTATCCAATTATTATATTCTGTGACGAAGTCACTAAATTTTATTTTTAATTCATCTTAAAAATGTATATTTCAATTAATTCCCACCTGAGAACATGTAGAAGTTACCCCGTATTTCTGTTTCCCAGGAATTACCGTTTTTCAACAAATGCGAGTACCCTCGTAGATTAAAATATTCTTATATTTGCCGAAATCCGAATGGGCATTTTGTAGAGTCGGTTTCGTATGAATTATCTACTTTTAATTGTCAAGGACTATAAGGACATTTTTTTTTATTTTTAAATTTTAAACAGTCTGCTGTAGTAATGGTATCTCCCCACTCAGGTTAACGGAAAAGCATAAATTCATTGAGAGCTGGGAATGACATTCTCTCGATTGCTGACCACCGAAAACGATTCACCCTTCGACAGTGCCTAGTAAATACTCCATGAGTGACCGTAATATCGACAGAATATTGAACAACCCCGTTTATTTTTCTAAAGGTAGGAAACCGTATATTATTTTTTTATTTACAATTAGTTTGGGACACCCGTCCGTCAGGTGAAATAATTTTGATTCATGCCCAGCATTTTTCATTTCATCCGTTAGTGGGAAACCGTTGGCAACTTTTTATAAGAAGCATCCTGTATTTTTTTATGTAAGTTTCTCTTTTCTTTTATTTATTCATTCAATTATATTTGAATCATTTCGTTTTCCGTCAAAAATTCATTATTGAACGAAGCCTGACGTTTTCTATAAAACTAATTCACACACCGCACCGTCTCGATCGCCTTTTGGCAAATCTCAAAATAATTTTTACGTTAACCATTGCATTTTTCTCCCAAACACCGCGCTAAAAATTATCAATCTCATTCAATAATTGCCAGAGTCCCGATCGGTCTCGTCTAAGATACAGGGACGTTCCGAAAACTTTGATTTCATTTATTTGCTTGCATTTGATTACCGTCATATTTTAATTGTTTTCGAGTGTATTAATTTATTTTTAATAATCCATTTTCGCGTTAATCAGGGGTGATAGCGAAATTCGCTTGCTTCCCCCTGTCGATGGTCAGAGCTGTTTCAGCCCCTAGTTTTTATAACAACTCGTGGAAAAGGGTTTCTCTCTTGTAGAAACTATGGACTACCAGATGTCTACATGAGAGAGACTTTAAACCGTTATATTTAATTAGTTTTCATTGGTAATAATTTATTTTTTATAAATTTTCCGCATATAGGAAGCCGTTAATATTTAATTAGTTTTCATTGGTAATAATTTATTTTTAATAAATTTTCAGCATATAGGGAGCCGTTAATATTTAATTAGTTTTCATTGGTAATAATTTATTTTTAATAAATTTTCCGCATATAGGGAGCCGTTAATATTTAATTAGTTTTCATTGGTAATAATTTAATTTTAATCAATTTTCCGCATATAGGGAGCCGTTAATATTTAATTAGTTTTCATTGGTAATAATTTATTTTTAATAAATTTTCAGCATATAGGGAGCCGTTAATATTTAATTAGTTTTCATTGGCAATAATTTAATTTTAATCAATTTTCCGCATATAGGGAGCCGTTAATATTTAATTAGTTTTCATTGGTAATAATTTATTTTTAATAAATTTTCCGCATATAGGGAGCCGTTAATATTTAATTAGTTTTCATAGATAATAATTTAATTTTAATCAATTTTCCGCATATAGGGAGCCGTTAATATTTAATTAGTTTTCATTGGTAATAATTTATTTTTAATCAATTTTCCGTATAGTTAACATTTAATTAATTTTCATTGGTAACAATTTATTTTTAATAAGTTTTCCGCATATAAGGAGCCGTTCATATATAATTACCGTTGTATTTTTTTTTTTTTGAAAATATATATTTTAGTACCCATTCCTGTGTTTCTGTTAATACTGGTTCTTAACCGTTCTCTTTCAGGGTACCGTAGGGTACAAGGTGTAAAGGAGATAAGTGTTTTATTTTTATTTATTCTAGTATAGTGGCTACCTGGCAGTGAATGCCTGGAATTATTTTTTACCTCCACTGAGTTTACTTTGAGTACACTCTGGTGTACTTCAGGGTCGCAGAGCAAACTGCGATACCAAAACTGGCGCCTGAGCAACCCCTATTCGGGTATCACCATCATAGCGCCATACAGACTCGCTGATTCACTGTAGGTGAACCAGGAGCCCTGCACAATTCTTTCAAAATAAACAAAAGATAATTCACCGGTAATTGAATCAGCCAGCGTCACAAAATGGTTGGCACATACCACGTAGAAAACGCTAAATACTATACGATCTGCGCTATGACAGCTTTCTTATTTGACTTATCTTAAGAAATATGTATATGAACCAAAAAAAAAATACTTTAAATAATTTGTTAAAAAAAAATATCTACGATCTATATTTAAAAATTAATGTTACCAATTTAATCATCAAATCGATTTTACTATTACATCAATCAAAACAGAAATTAGACGTCTGATATATTTGACAGCTTAAGCAGAAAGTAGATTTATATTCACACACGTGTGATATAGGACACTTCCCATAATACTAAATTGTGCAATAGGAGTCACTTTACTATATACAGGGTGCCCCAAAAATCATGGTAACATAGTAGTTTGAGCAACAAGAGTTGATATGGATAATCCACCCGAATTGTACAGTATATTTTCTCTACGACCCACTAAAAAATATTTTTGGTCATTAAGATAAAATAACTAATTTTAAAATAATTTATGAATTTTACTGATTTTTAAAATAAAATAAATATTTATTTTTAAAAGGTAGACAGGTTTCAGTTTTGATGATAACAGAATCTAAAAATAAATATTTTTCTTCTAGTGCTATTGATTCTATAGGCACAACAATAATGTTAACATTCTACTTCCTAGTAACATATAATAACTCTGAGAACTTATATCGAGGGCCACAATGCAGGACCTCTTAACTAACATTTCCACTGAAAATTATATTGTATGAAAATCTTGTTTAAAACATTTCGCTACATTTACTGTATAGGAGAAGTATTACAATTTTTGAACAAGACATGGGTAAATATTAGTCCTATTATAGAGTAAAATGGATTGTTCTATACGTAAAACATTTTTTTCATCTGAAAAATGTCGATTTTGCGGCTTAGGAGATCCTGCTTTGTGGCCCTCGATATATGTCTCACCTGCTTCCTTTTTGGACGGATTCAGGTATTGATTCATCTTAAAAATATTAAATTATTTTCACTCTCAAAATTAGGAATAAGGTTAAGTTTCTTAAATTGCTGAAATAGAATTTTTTCCTAAAAAAAAAGATTATGAAATCGATAGAAATACATGTAAAGGTCATCAACTTACCGTTTATATGCTTTGAATGTGTCAATTACTTAAATTATATCCACTTTAAAAACCAGAGTTTGAGTAGGCTGGTTTAAAATTATTCAAATCAAAGACAAATATTTTCCTAAAAAATATGAAATCGATAGAGAAACATACAAACATATGCTCTAATATGTTAAATATTATATTTTGCTTTAATAACTTCAATGACCGCTGTGTTAATCTTATGGACATTAATGACAGTTGACAGTCTGGTTCTTTTGTAGGCATCTAGTGCTATGACCTATGACCTTCCTCAATCTCTGAAGTTTTCACTAAACACGAATATTATTAACGAGTTCTCTGGGGTTGAGCGCTGTCGGTCGAATATACAAACGCCCTGTATATATTTTTAAATACCTTTTAATTTATAAACACTAGTGGCCTATCCAAGAAAAAAATGTTTTTTCATTAAAAAAAATGTTTATCTAACTTTTTTAGGGAAAGTTATGCTTATTATTATTATTATTTTTTTTTTTTTTAATAATCAATAATTTATAAATATGTCAAATTTCATGTCGATCATTAAATCTTTCTAAGTATTTATTTCTACAATACTGATTAAGATGCAGTTCTGCCTCTCCCACACAATTCAAGCATTTTTGTGGTTCACCAGCAGACCCACCTGTAAATTTTTACATACTTTAAGGTTAGGTTCACAAATATTTACCATTGCTCTTTTATAAAAATTTTGGGGTTGCCCTTGTTTATCACACCTTATTGTAGATAAACAATGATAATGGGCTGTAGATCAAAACGCCTTGTGAATTTAATAAATATTTAACCTGAAATACAAGGTTTTCGTTGCAACTAAAGTGTTTCTCGAAGAGTTATATATAAATGGGAAAATGTTTATCTCATATTTCACAAAAAATCGGGCACGGTGGTGTAGCGGTCTATCGCGCTTATATTCATTTATAGGCAAGTTTATGAGTCTGAGACTGCTGGGTTTCGAATCCCAGACCAGACCATGTGGATTTTTAATTAAATTGCATGGTTCGGTTTAGGATTTGATGTGTGGCGTATTAATAGAAATTCAATTTCTGTTGATATGACATGCAGATTAAAAAAATTCGCCATACATTACCGTCTCGATGATGGTGGGTGAGGTTTTCCGGGTTTTCCTCACCTGTAAGTCAAATGGCACCATCAATCATCTTTAAGTCGCCCCGGAGCGCCACGGCAAATAATAATAATAGCCGTCCCTTTCCCCGGACAAGCTCAGCTTTTGGGGTTAAAATTCACTCGTAAGGGGGTGAATTAGGGAGAGTATTATTATTATGTGAAGATATTAAAAAAATCCGTAATTTAGCGTATAATTTGATTTGTAAATTTTAAAAAAATCCCAATTCACTATTTAATATTGGATTTTAATTGTTTATTAAATAAACTATATCAAAATCACTTAAAAATATTTGCAATGATTTAAACGTAATTTTTCATACATTTTATATCATGCTTAATTGGGTATTTTCAAGTCTGATGCAATATGGTTTTGTGTACCTAAGATCAATTTTTTCCTATTTGTATAAAACTTTCTTGTTTCATTTTGAATGATACAACAATAAAAATTCTTAACAGAAATTATGACTTTTTTTAAAGGCCAGTAATGTTTCTCGAAGGTTAGCAATGAGTTCAGTAACAGTGGGATTCTTGCTGCTCCCCTACGCCATGTCTGCACAGGAGTTGGAGGGATTGGCATTCAATACAAAAGAAGTTTACAAATTAAAAGATCGTTATGCGGATGAAAAATTAACTGAACGATTATTATTCAATATTTTGAATAATTTCTTTTGGAGGATTTAAAAACATTGTAGAAAAAATAGAGGAAATCGTATTTCAATACGATCAATTTAAAATTATTAACAATTAATGTTTTTTTCGTGTAAGAGATTGATAATAGAGCTATTTGTGTATTAACCATTTTAATACGACTTTTTTCATTATTAGGTAAAAACTAATAGGTATTATTTTTATTATTAATGGGCAAAAATAAACGCAATTATAAATTTTCAGATTTTTTATTTCCTAGTTTTTAAAAAAAAGACTTGGGATGACATTATCCCAGCAGTAATATAGCCTGCGATAAATACGTCCCAACAGTATTGAAAAAAGAAGGTAATATTCTGTACTTATATAATAATGAAACTTAAAAATTGTATATAAACACATATTTGGGTGTGATATGGAGTAAAGCACTCGATACAGAGTGGTACCAAACAACTTTGACAAACAATTTTTGTTCTTTTCTCAATTTTTTTATTTGAGATTGTAAAAAAAAATTAACTCTCTTTGAAGGCCTACCCTGTCTACATGACATTTTTTCTGGAATTTCTACTCTTCCCAAGCTTATTCTCTTCGCCACATCTATAAGAAATTCTATATAGGGAATCTTTCTATTTACTTCTCCATAAAGAATGTAAGCATGAAATTTTACAACGCTCACATGGGGGTGTAGATCATGCAGATCAAATGATCTCAATATACGAACAAGAAAGAAGAAGCGGAAAATGGTGGAAAAAAGTTTTTTCAGACTTTTAATGAGTTCTATTTAAAAGTCTGAAAAAAATTTTTTTCCACCATTTTTCGCTTCTTCTATCTTGTTCGTATATTAAGATCATTTGATCTGCATGATCTACACCCCCATGTGATCGTAAAAAATTATTGCCTCAGGACACTTAAATTCTTTGGTGGTTCCGTCTTTCATTTTTCTGCGAATAATTCCCACCGTGTTGTCATGGCAATTACTCATAACTAACACGTCTTTAGTATATTTCCATCGTATTGCAAGAATACCCTGTTGACAACCCGCCATTTCAGATTCACTTCTTTGTTCTAGTTTTCCCAAAAACTTCAGAGTGTTTTTTCTATTTTGCATATACGTTCCAAAAGCAGGAAAAATCGATCAAAATATTACACAACATTAGGCTTTTTTATTGTTTTCGAAAGCTTGTAAACAACTCGCTCACCTAACGTTCCTTCAACTGTTTCCACTTCTTTTCTACCATAAATGCTTGTGTCATACACATATCCAGTGGTTGCATCGCATCTTGTCCAAAGTTTTATGCCTCGTTTCACAGGCTTTATAGGTAAATATTGCTTCAGACTTGAGCGTCCCTTGAATTTTGCCATAAATTTACCTAATGATTGATACGAACTGTCAGTTCTGGCTTCTAGAAACCTTTCTCGCAAACAGTTAACAACCTCATCAATGTAGTAGATTTTTGACGCATCCTGTGGTTTATCAGGATTGTTGAAGTAAAGTTAGGATGATATTAGCATAAAACGATCTCGCGATATACTTTCCCTTATTGCCTGATTACCAAGTGATTTATTTCTTGACCAATACATATGCATTGAAGGGACACGATTGTGTGCCATAACCAGACTACATCCCAAAACAATCATTACTTCCCCCTTGTTTGTAGGGTTTATTAGATTTTCTAAGAATTTCCGAACGTTGGTTGGTATGATAAACAATTTGCATAATAAGACTCCTCGGAAATATTTTTAGAAAACACTCTATGGCACTTGAGGCTTTTGGTATATTAGCATCTATAACACACTCTTCTTCTGGTGGAATAGAATATTTTGGTTGTGCTTCTTGTTTGGAATTTGTGACTCTCAGTAATTTTTAACTTATGTATGGGACGCATATATCCCCGCAGTATTAAAAGGGTTAAGAGCAAAAATTAATAATTTACCGCATGAAACAGAAAGTTGACAATCTGTCGAAAGCAAAAACGAATTTTTCTTTCAAAATGCACACAAGATTTTTTCTACGATAATATTATTTTAGAAAATATATACAGTGTGGTCCAATGAAAAGTATCCATCGTGGTATCTACCCTTCTTTTCGTGGTTCCCTCAGATTTAAAAAATAAATGCTCAGACACGTCGATTTTTGTTTGGAGGACACATTTTTTTTTCAATGGCATTAATAGCGCTTCAACAATCGATCAGTGGGGTAAACAACCCCTAGAATATAGGTAGGGAAACTATTAAGCGTAACACATTTTTGAAAAGGCAAATTTTATAAGAAATTTAGCAATACCAATATTGTTGTATCAAATTTCGATTTTAGCGCCATAGTCTTTCCTGTTTTCCTGAAATTTACTGCACAAATTCTCGGACACGTCGATTTTTGTTTATAAAGGAAAACATTTGAAGCATATTTTTTAACCCGCATCTTCAACTCCTTGGTGGGGCCAATCACACCCTTAAAATTTTAAAGTGGGGAAAGTGGGAGAAGAGCTAAATATTTTAAGGGAAAAATAATTTATTTTATTATGATACCCTATTTATTGGATTTTACTTGAACAGTTAATCCGAAAAAGGCTTTAGAAACCTCAACCCAGCAGTTTTGGTAATATACGTATTGCAAAATTCACTTACATTTTGCTTATTAAGAGTCAAAATAACTACAATAAGTAGGTACTAAATTACTTATTTTATTAAAAACTTACAGTTCATCAAATTTCTAGAGGCTTTGGACGGCTAGACAGAAAAAGCACTACTGAGAGGCATCGGTTGGCGGGGCTGACGGATTTACGCAATGAAAGTACACTCTGCGCATCAAGTGTTTCACTATTTTATTCAGACGTAAATGTCAGATGTAAATTTCGCTAAAACATTTCTTTTATTTTCGTTTGTGTTTTTTACTCATTACAGTTTAATAGAACCTAAGTATGGAGTTTAATGGCAAATTAAGAGGCCGCGTGATTAACAGTTAATCTTGCAAAATAATAGCCAATGTTATAGAGTTTATGAGAAGAGAAGAAAACTTTAATTCACCTTCAATACCATTTAAAAATGTAAATGATCATGTTGCTGCAGCCACAGGAGTATCTAAAAACACTGTCGTCCGCATTTCTGGAGAGAAAAAAAGAATCGATAACCGTGAGATATCGGAATTTTCATCACCAAGAAAAACCATTAAAAAACCAAAAACAGTTAATGATATAGATGAAGCTGATAAAGGTATTTTAAAAAGAATTATTCTGTTCATGTTAATCTCGGAAAATATTGTTCCAACATTAAAAACAATTCTGACTAAATTTAGAGAAGCTACAGGGTACAAAGGAAGCTATGAAAGTTTAAGAAAAATAATAAAGTCGCTAGGATTTCGTTGGCGGAAAACAAAAACAAACAGAAAAATATTAATGGAAAGGTTTGATATTCAAAAGCTACGTTTAGACTATCTGATTCGTTTAAAAAGCTATCGAGCAGAGGGTCGTCCAATTGTCTATTTAGATTAAACATACATTCATGCCTCCCACACACACCAGAAAGCTTGGAGTGATAATTCAAATGAGGGATTAAAGAAACCAATTGATAAAGGTGATAGACTAATTAATGTCCATGCAGGAGGTAAAATGGGCTTTATTTCGAATGCCCGGTTAATTTTCAAATCTGGAACCAAAAGTGGAGACTACCACGATGAAATGAATTTTAATAATTTTTCTAAATGGTTGAACGAAAAGCTGTTTCCGAACCTCCCTCCAAGAAGCGTCATTATTGTTGATAATGCTCCTTACCATAATGTCCAGGTAAATAAAGCACCAACGTCAACTTCTAAAAAAGCTGACATGCAGGATTGGTTAAGGAATCATAATATTGCTTACGAAGAGGATATGCTCAAAACGCAATTATACAGTTTAGTGCTATTGCATAAGTCACGATTTAAGAGGTATGCAATTGAAGAAATGATAAATGAACATGGTTTTAGTTGTTTGCGTTTGCCACCGTATCATCCCGATCTTAATCCGATCGAATTAGTGTGAGCATCATTGAAACAATATGTAGCTAGTAACAACACTACATTTAAAAGGCAAGACGTACAACTGTTGTGTGAAGACTTTTTTGATACGTTTTCTAAAGAGGAGTGGCAATCTCGTTGTAATAATGCTAAAATGTGGGAATCTAAATTTTATGACAGAGAAGTTACTTTGGATGAGGCAACTGATAGATTTATAATTAACTTAAACAGTGACAGTGAGACTGATTTTGAATCTGATATGGAAACTGAAGAAAGTTTTTCGGAAGACCATTAAAATTATATCTGTACCTAAGATCAAAAAAGTATTATCTATTTTTACAACGAAGATGCACAAGAATCAAATTTTATTTTTTTATTATTAGATAGCTATTTTTGTTACTGAGTTGTGTTCATTTACAGGCTCAATTTTTTTCCGTTTCTCCTTTTTGATTTTATATGGGGTTTCAAGTTGTTTTTGACTTATTTCGACGTAAATCACAACAACACACTTTTTTAATAAAGCAAACAAGTGTTAAGAGGTATATGTACGTGTAAACTACAATTACAAAAAATTGATATGAAACCCATGAAACCACCAACAAAAATGTAAAGCTAGCTTCCGTACTAGAACATGGTGTCATTCGTCGAGATAATTTATCGTTTTGTTTAATAGATCAAGAAATGTAAATATTCCCCTGTTATTTTTTATAAAATTATAAGAGAAATAATTTTTTTTCTAAATAGTATAGTTTATTATTTTGTAGAAAAACAAAATTTCGAAAATTTTAGTAATGTTTGAGAAACAACCGTTATTAATAATAGGTACCATTTTCCTTAATAAGGTAGAAATAAAATATAAACTATTTCCACGATTTACAAAGGCCTACAAAAAAATTATAGGTATTTTCCGCTATCCTATAAAATTTATATTTTCTGACTCAATTTCAAAAGGTTGAAGGAATTCCAAAACACCTTTTATGGCATAATAATTATTTTCAATTCTACATACTATCTTTAGCTGCTTTTTAAAACGTTCTAAGAAAGTCCAATCAGACCAATTTAATCCCTAAACTATTCCACACTTTTAAAATTTAATTACCTAGAAATATTAAAAACTATTTAAAATAACTTGTTTAGCAGACTGTACAATAGCTATCTTAGTCACACGTAGCGCGTTCTCTGTCTGGGCGTCGAACACCTCTAGAAATTTGATGAACTGTACGACTGAAATTCCAATAAAAACTAAATCTCCTATATTAAAACAAAATTTATGTTTTATCGTTTGCGTTTTTTATTAAAATAAAAACAAGTAGTAAAGAAACAAAATAAGAAAACAATTTAGGCAGACGTTCATTGTGGTTTCCTTACAATTAGGTTGCTTTTAAAATTATTTGAATTTCAAAATAATAGTTGCACTAGGCTTACTGCTCGGTTGTTTGATAACAATCATCCCAATGAAAATGTAAATCATTCGTATGTTACCAAAATAGTCCAAAAGGTTTCCCATACTGGATCTGTCTCTAATAAGAAAATTCAGATCTAGCGAGACGTCAGAAATGAAGCTGTTTTGGGACATGTTGAATTGGATCATACGCAAAGTACTCGTCAACTAGCTAAAGTCTCGTTCATCTCTAATAAGAATTTTAAAAGCTTAAAAATTTTATCCATATAATACTAGATTAGTACAAGAGCTGAACGAGGATGATGCTGATAGGAGGCTGCAGTTTTGTGAAGAAATGAGCCAGTGTTTAAATGCAGATCCTGACTTATTATTTAATATTTGTTTCTCCAATGAGTGTACATTTCATTTGAGTGAAGCTTTCAATAGGCATAACTGCCGTTGCTGAGATAACAGTAACTCACATTTATTTAGTAAGTATCACACCAATAACCTGAAAATTTTTTTGTCTGGTGTGGCATATTGTAGGATATTTCCATTCCTGGAAATTTAACTGATGAAGTGTACCTAAACATGCTTAAAGATGAAATTGACCCTGTTCTAACAGAAATATTAGAAAATTACCCAAATCTTGATGATGATCAGTTTCATTTCTAGCAAGATGGAGCACCTCCGCACTATGTTGGTAATATAAAAGAATTTTTAATTATTTAAATATTTTGCTACGAAGCCTAATTCCATAGAAAATCTTCCCAACGGATAATAGCTAAGTACAGGAGAATAATACCTGAAATTCTACAAAATGTACGCAATAGATTCGAACAAAATTTGTATTATTGTATGAAGGCAAACAGGTCACATTTTTAAAACCTGTTAAATTAACGTTTTAATAAATGTAGGTAAACTTAAAAAAACTAACAAAATTGAAATATAATTTTCTATTGAAATGTAATTTCTTATAAAATTTCCTTTTAAAAAATATGCCACTCTTGGTACTTTCCTCATCTAAATTTTAGGGGTCGAAGCGTCGATATTGAAATTAGGAAAAAATGTGTCCTACTCCAAACAAAAATTGACGTGTCCAATCATTTCTGCTTCTAGGTACATAATTTTCAGCCTCAAGAGGACGCTAATATCGCAATTTGACGCAACAATATTGGCATTACTGAATTTCTTATAAAATTACCTTTTCAAAAATGTGCCACACTTTTTTTGCTCTTGGACTCGTCTGACTATGTCTTCGAATAACACTAAAGCCTATTGGCTTATTGTGTTTTACCCCATGTTAGGTCATAACACCCACTCTATCACCTTTGTACCTTGTACAAGTTTGTACAGATCCTTGGGTGAGAGGGTTCTATACGTTGTTGGATCAACCTGAGGTTGTCCAAAAAGTGCCTGTCTTTTGAGATCTAGAACTTCGCATTCGCACAGCATATGTTTGACCGTTACTGGTTTCTTGTGACATAGTCGGCACATGAGTTCCCCATTGTACATGCCAATTTTGTTCAAGTGTCCCTTTACTAGGGCGTGCCCAGTCATGAACGCTGTTATCACTTTCAACTGGTTCCTATTCATAAAGAGTAGTTCTCCAGTACTTTTGGGACATAGTCTGCCTATAAAGTCTTTTCCATGTGCCTGTTTTGGGGTGCTTCCGCAAAAGTTAATATGTTTTTTACGAATCCAGTCGTTTATGAAACCCCGGACTGTACTTTTTGGTACTCCTGGATTTCTGTCTGGTTCCGGTATTTCTTCTGACCCTCCTTTTGCAAGTTCGTTAGTCTTTTTGTTGCCTTCGATCCCTTGGTGACCTGGCACCCGAAATAGTTTTACTCTATTTTGGTCTGCCAGTGCTTTTAGTTTTTCGATGCATTCCCATACCAGCCTCGACATAACTTTCTGATTTGATATGGCTTTAAGTGCCGCTTGACTGTTTTTTTTTTACTTTGGCCTTCTGCGTTTAACTTTCTTCCTATTAAATATTGTATTTTAGATTCAAATTTCAATATATCTTTCACAGTCACCCTCTATTTGTAAAGTTCTTTAAATTTTAACTAATTTTTTAACTTGTTTTCAATTTTGTGAATAGTGAAGGTGGCATAATTCCTTAATTCCACTCAAGCTTACTTGCTTCTGGAGATCAGATCAGATTTGATTTGTAAGGGCCTATCCCACACTCACTATCCCCAATACCAGTTTTTTGTCATTTTGTTTGTTTCTTGTAATTGTTAATTTGTTCAAACAATCGTATATATACAATTTTAACTTTTGACTTAAAAGTCTTATTAAGATTTTATAACATATTTTTTTAAATTGTAAGTTTACATCCACAATTTTTGTAGATAAGCACTGATGATGGCAAATAAGCCGAAAACGCTTTGCATTTATTAATTAAAAAGTTTTGCACGAAATACAAGTCTTTCCTTTTGAATCTAAACTACGTGCACACAGCTGTCAACCTTTTTTGGTTATTTTAATAAAATTTTAAGCCCGGAGGAAGCTCTTGTGGAAAAAATATTCTCAACTACAACTAAAATTTTAGAAAATGGATCTTTTCAAGTAAATATGCCATTGAAAACCCCTTACGAACATCATAAACTTGGAGATTCTTTTACTATAGCACAGAAAAGGTTTTACACCCTTGAGAGGAAGCTTCATAAAGATCCCAAATTATTAGATGGTTACAAAAAATTTATTGATGAATATATACTATATAGCTTTAGGACATGCACACTACGTTCCTCTTACCTTAACCAATTCGTGTTTCGAAAGAAAATATTTTATTCCTCATTTATGCGTAGTGCGCGAATCCAGTGCTACTACTAAATTAAGAGTAGTTTTTGACGCAAGTGCAAAAACTACTTCTGGTGTATCTTTGAATGATGTAACACTAAAAGGATACCAAGTTCAACCTAACCTCTTTGATATATTATGTAGATTTCGATTGTTTAAATTTGTTCTCACTACTGACATTTAAAAGATGTATCGTCAAATTAAAGTAAACCCAGAACAAAATTTTCTTCAAAACATTTTATGGAGGGGGAGTCCTTCCGAACCCTTGAGGTGTATTGAACTCTTAACAGTTAGCTATGGAACAAATTTTGCTCCGTTTGTCTCCACTCGTCTATTTAAAAGGTTCTGAATTTCCTCTCGCAGCTGATGCAATTTTGAATCAAACGTATATAGATGACATACTTTCTGGTAGCGATAGTTACGATAATTTAAAAACTCTTTATCACCAATTAAATAAATTATTAGGCCATTTTGGGTTACACCTGCATAAGTGGGGTTCTAACTCTACAGAACTTTTACAGGAAATATCCCAACCTAAAGTTTTTGAATACGATTTGAATATAGATAATGCCCCAAGTAAAGTTTTAGGAGTAAAGTGGAAACCTAATGAAGATTTCCTTTGTATTTCTCTTCCTCAACTTAATCTTCCAGGCTTAATCACTAAGCGAACTGTGTTATCCATTCTTTCACAATGTTTTAATCCAATTGGTTTTGTAAACCCTATCATAGTAAGAGAAACAATTCTTATGCAGAAACTTTGAAAGCACAAATTATATTGGGATACAGAAATTGCAGATCCTGTTTTACTTCCAGAGTGGGAGAAATTCTTTAATAACCTTCCAGCACTTGCCAATTTAAATATCCCACGTTACCTCTTTTCTGATAAAAATATTTTATGCACTGAAATTCATGGTTTCGCAGACGCTTCTCTAGTTACGTATGGAGCATGCATATTTTTACGTGTTATATATGAGGATCAATCGGTTACAAGCAACCTTATTTGCTCAAAATCTAGAGTTGCTCCAGTGAAAACTATCACTCTTCCAAAGTTAGAACTATCAGCCATGTTACTTTTAGCGAAATTAGCTCAGAAAATAGTCTCTTTTTTTAAAAATAGAATAACTATAAATTCAGTAAATCTCTGGTCGGACTCCCAAATTGCTCTGTATTGGATTCAGTCTCATGCTTCTAGGTCAGTTTTCGTATCAAACCGAGTATCTCAAATTCAACGGCTTACCTCATAAAGTAAATGGCGTCATATTAATTCAAAAGAGAATCCCGCTGACTTTTTGTCTCTGGAATATTAGATTGTACCCTTTGGTGGTATGGGCCCAGCTTCTTAAAAAATCTTCATCTTAATTTAACTCGATTTGAAATAAAAATAAAAGACACTAATCTCGAAGAACGAAAAGTTCATAAAGTTTTATATTTAACTGAAAGTTTCTGGTCATCTTTTTTCTCTAAATTCTCTTTTTTCACTCGTATGCAAAGATCTCTCTCCTATTGTTTTAGGTTTATCAATAATTCCTTAAACAGGTCTCTACGCATTGATGGGCCTCTCACTACTGCAGAGCTCAGGAAAGCGCTTTTTCTAATTGTAAAGAAATTACAGGAAATTCATTTTTCAAAAGAACTCTTGGAATTAAATAAGAATACAGTTATTTCGAATAAATCAATTCTGCAATTATCTCCGTTTCTAGACGAAGATGGTTTATTGAGAGTAGGAGAACGGCTTGCCTATTCGTCTTTGCCTTTTGAGCAAAAACATCCACTTCTTCTGCCTTCCAAAAATAATGTTACTACTCTTATGCTAATAAATAAACATTTAAAACTCGGACATGCTGCTCCACATAGTACACTCTCTAATTTCAGGCTAAGGTTTTGGCCCTTAGGGGGATTAAAAGAAATGAAAGGCATTATTCGTAAATGCCTAACTTGTTTTAAAATGAAAGCCCAAACTAGTCAACAAATAATGGCTAATTTACCCAACATAAGAGTGAAACCATCCCGGCCCTTTTCCAAAGTTGGCATAGACTTTGGCGGGCCTTTTTTCATTAAATCATCTAATTTAAGACGAGCACCCTTACTTAAAAGTTACCTCTCATTATTCGTGTGCATGTCCACCAAAGCTGTACACATAGAGCTAGTCTCAGCATTAACCACTGACGCATTTTTACTAACACTAAAAAGATTCATATCTCGTAGAGGAAATCCCGTAACAAGCGATAACGCTACTAATTTCTTAAAAGAGTTATATGATTTTTTCAAAAGAAAAGAAAATATGACTTCCATTAAAACCTTTTTGTCAACTAAAGAAACTGAATGGAAAACAATTCCTCCTAATAGTCCTCATTGGGGTGGTATTTGGGAAGCTGCTATCAAGAGTACCAAGCATCACTTGCATCGCATAGTTGGAGAATCTCATTTCATCTTTGAGGAGTTGTCTACCATTTTGGCTCAAATTGAAGCAATTTTAAATTCTCGCCCTCTTTTTCCTATATCTTCTGACCCTAATGATATAAATTGTCTTACACCAGGTCACTTTCTTATCGGTGATAACTTAACCTCATTACCAGAGCCAGACGTAAAAGACGTTCCAGAAAACATATTATCACGTTGGCAAAAATGTGTTAAAGTCCAGCAAAATTTCTGGAAACGCTGGTCGAAGGAATACCTCAATAATTTGCAAAATAAACCAAAATGGTAAAACCTTGTCCAAATTTAAAGATTAATGATATAGTTTTACTCAAAGAAGATCATACCCGACCTTTCGAATGGCATCTGGCAAAAATTATTGAGATTTTTCCAGGTGCTGATAATAAAGTTAGAGTAGTTAAAATAAAAACTAATAATGGAATTTATACTAGAAGCATTAGTAAACTTTGCCCTCTTCCTATGAATGAAGTCAATTGAAGGCATAACCTTCAACCCGGGGCAGAAATGTCTGGTCCCAAACTCTTTGGTCCCAAATACTTAGTTTTAGTTGATATTTATTGTATTCCCTTATAGACTCGTTACGGTTTACTAGGTTACACTTTCTTTATAAAAAAAAAAACATAGTAGGAAAGTGGTAAAAAAAAGATGTCACAGAAAATTCATTGAAACATCACATCTAATAGAAAGTTATTTCACGCATTCCATTGCATTTTTAAAGAATCTATATTAATCTCTCTAGTTCTGCTGATTTGTACACGTTTGTAAATATATTTCACGTTTGTTAATACATTTTTGGAAGAAACCTGGTCCTTCGTTTTTTATTAAGAAACACCTACCTGTGCTAGTCACTAAACCCCACGTGTGCGAGGAAAGGCGAGTGCCACCCGTTCAGGGACTTTGCCGTTTCCTGTACTATTTGCCCAGGTTTTGGTATAAAAGTTATCCTAATATTTCTCAAAGCTTTTGGTATGTGTCCAAAGGCCAGGCTTCTTCTGAGTATGTTACAGAGTCTGCTGTATAAAATATCAGGGCCTCTTTGAAACATTATTGGATAAATCCCGTCCATACCCGGTGATTTATATGGTTTGTATGAGCTAATTGCCCATTTCAGTTTACCATAGTTCACCACTTGTTTGGCTATCCTCCAATCTTCCCTGTTGGCTCTATTATGAGCTTCCAGTCCGTTTAGATTTTGGTTAGGCGGTGTGTGTGTGTGCTATGGTTTGTGCACCAGGGAAGTGAACCCTGAAGAGTTCCCTTACTGTTTCCTTCCCAGTTCATTCTTAAGGATGTTTATTGTGTGTTATGTGCCACACTTAGTACTTTCCCTATCTAAATTTTAGGAGTTTTTCACCTCACTGCTCAAGAGTTGAAGTGTCAATGATGTAATTAGATGTGTTCTCCTCCAAACAAAAATCGTTTTTTTTTAATTTAAAAATTATTAAAAGTAATAAATTATTTTAAAATTAGTTATTTTGTCTTAATGACCTATAATATTTTTATTATTTGGGCATTTTCGTTAGTGGGTCGTAGAAAAAATATACTGTATAACTGGAGTGGATTGTCAACATCGCACTTAGACGATTGAGCACTCCGCCTACGGCGTCGTGCTCAAATTTTGTCTTCGTGCGATATGGCTATCTTATCCACTCTTGTTGCACAAACTACTATTTACGTTATTCTTGCAAATTACAGGTTTATAAAGTTTGCTATGTATCGTAGTTTGGGTACATATCTAATTGTTCTGAAAATTCTATTACACGCCTTTTTAAATTTTATCAATAAAATGATTTTACATACTCATTATTTTTTTCTTATTTGAAGCAAATCCTCGTTATATAGAATTTATTGATTTAATCAATCGATTTTTTTTATTTCATTGTCCAAATAAAAGAGTTTCCTTGAAAATTAAAAATGTCATTAATGGAATTTTCATTACTTGTTGTATTACGTATTACCACCTATAAAATAAGCTGATAGTTATTAAATCCTACAATGCATATTTCGGTATTTAGTTATTTTTCAATACAAAAGCCTATAAAAAATACATAAAAACAGTTCACAGGTGTTCCCCGCATTATCTTTCTGTAATGAACGTATTTAAAATCACGTTGAAATTATTTTCCATACAATTTGAATGGCATTACTCGACCATATCGAGCCAGGAATCGTGATTTTCTCATCAGCATGCAACGTCTTCGCCATGTTACCTCCAAATTCCTCATTATTCGCCTTACACAAAGGGAATTTATAAGAGATGATTATGATTTTTTTCTGATCGATGCGATATACCCAGTATACAAACAATACGCTGTTGCCGGTTCAACAATGTAACCATGTTATTATAAGGCGGAATAAATAGGTTTATATAAAACTTTTCCTTCCTACGGAAATAATGATTATTTAGAGCATTCATGTTGATATTGTTAGCAATTTGTTCGTTAGAACAAGGTTAAATGGTGTTAGCAAAGGCAGTGAGATTTATTACTCTATTTTTGTACGAATTATGGTACTTATTATTATTCAGTGTCAATGGTCAATGGTCTCTAAAATCGGCTTTAACTTAACATTTCTCTTGTTAAATGTGCAGTCCATTAGAAATAAAATTGACGAGCTCTATCTTATAATAGAAGAGAATTATTTTCCTAGCATATTATTGTTAACAGAGCATTGGCTAGAAGAAGGTGAATTTGTACATATACAGTTATTCTCTTTTATCAATTTTCTGCAGACAATCTTATATCCATGCCGGAACAGCTATATTTGTTCACGATTCGTTGTTAGATTATTTGTCTTTAGATACCATTGAATTTATTGAATTAGGTCAGGAAAAGAAACTTGAGTTTTCTGTGGTTTTATTATCAAAATTAAATATTTACATTATTTGCATATACAGATATCTCCAAAATCTAGTATTCCGAAATTTTTAGAAAATTTGGCCAAGCTACTGTCAAAAATTCCTCCTTCTTGTAGCATTATATTATCAGCAGATTTCAATATTAATTTTGATATCAGTGAAGATCGAAATGTTATAAAGTTAGTGAATTTGTTTACCTGTTTTAATTTACATATGCATGTTAAATCACCTACCCGTATTAGCCAATTCTCTGAGTATTTAGTTGATTATTTCTGTAGTACTTACAATGAAAATAATGTTAAATGTGACGTGAATCATGTAAATTTGTCAGATCATGAGGCTGTTTTAGCAACTATTGTTATTGAGGGTGTTTCTAAAGTAAATCAAAATAGTAGGGTAAAGTATGGCAGGTTATATAGCAAAGCCAATTATAACAAATTTAATTATATATGTGTAAATTTCAACTGGAGGAGTATTTTGTCGAACTCAGTTGATCCTTTTAAGCTATTCTATGATACGGTTTATTATTTTTTTTTAATTCTGCTGTTCCTAAACAAAAAATAAAAATAAAAATAAAAAAAGATGGATTGCAAAGGGTATAAGAGTTTCTTGCAAAAATATGAGGTCGCTCCATTATTTAAGAAAACATTTTCAAGATGACTATTTTATTAACTATTATACAAAATATAGAAAAATATACAGAAATGTAATCAGAATCTTAAAAGACACCTATTATAAATACAAATTAGACAATTCTTCAAACGTAACAAGAGATACCTGGAAAATTAAAAATGATCTTAGAAGTAAACATACTGAAAATAAACACCCATCATTAGATCCTAACAACTTAAATGAGTATTATTGTAATACTGCTGACTCTTTGAATACAAATTTAAGCCGAAAGTTAAATCCTATGGGTTATTTACATACTACCAAATCACCTTTGACCTTTGTTCTAACTGATACTAACATGGGAGAATTAAAGAACACATTTAAACTAATAAAAAGCCGATTTCTCTCATACCAACTCTGAATAATTAATTGAAAAACTTGTTAAATTTCGCTTATATAAGTTTTTAAATGAATTCAATATTCTAACAGTAAATCAGTTTGGATTTCGTACGAAATCTAGGCACAGCAGATGCAATCTTTAACTGTTTCGAAACAGTTTTCCACAGCATTAACATAGGTGAGGCTACTGTTTCAGCCTTCTGTGACTTAACAAAAGCTTTTGATTGCGTGAGTCATGCTGTTGCAGAAGCTTCATCATTATGGTATTAAAGATGTTGCTCTGAAGTGGATGGCATCTCACTTGTCCGGAAAGAAACAGTTTGTTAGAACAACTACAGATTCGCGTTTACTGAACGTTAAGTGGGGTGTCCCTCAAGGGTCAGTTCTTGGGCCGTTACTGTTTCTAATTTATCATACTATTTGGGCCAAAACGTGACTATTGATGAGAAATTATCAGATTTTAGAGGACGCTATGTTTTTTTCCAGTATATACCTTCTACGCCGGCTAAATATGGCATAAAAATCTTTGGCCTTATGGACGCAAAACTGTCTTATACCTACAATATGGAGATATATGCTGGACAACAACCAGAAGGACCATATGGCATTAGCAATAAACCAGTTGATGTGGTCAAAAGACTTGTTACTCCTATTCATAATTCTGGCCGTAACGTCACGATTGACAACTTGTTCACAAGCTATGATTTAGTAGAAAATCTAAGGCAAAAGAAACTCTCTCTTGTAGGCACTCTGAAGAAAAATAAGCCACAAATACCTAGTGCATTCAAAGATATCAAAGATCGAAGTGTTCCATCTAGTTTGTTTGGGTTTCAGAAAAATTTTACTTTAGTCTCGTATGTACCAAAATCGAACAAAAATTTTATTTTATTATCAAGCATGCATTTTGATGATACAATAGACTTATCAACAAATGAACAATAGAAACCGGAGATCATAACATTTTATAACGGAACTAAGGGTGGAGTAGACACTGTGGACAGAATGTGTGCAAGCTATAACGTTGCCCGGAACAAAAAACGCTGGCCGTTGGTGGTGTTTTTTTCTATGCTGAACACTGCTGGAATTAATTCACAAATACTTTTAGTTGGAAACCAAAACAAAGTGAAAAGTAGAAAAAGTTTTTTACATGTTCTGGCTAAGCAGTTAACCGAACCTGAGATCCAAAGACGACAAGTGACAAACGTAGAAGTTCTGCCGGATGCCGATCCTAAAAATATCCCTGCTCCTGTGCTACACGAAAATGAAGATGTACCCAGAAAAAGAAAAAGATGTAGTCCGTGCTATTCACAAACAAAAACATCTCGTCTCACAAAATTTTACTATGTAAAATGTTTAAAACCTTTGTGCCTTGATCACTGTAAAAGTATTTGTAAAGATTGTGTTCCTGGGCAAATAATGTAAATATTTATGAATAATTTGATTATTTTATAATTATGTCTCTTCTTTTTTGTTTTGTAGAGCAAAAATCTTCAACTAAAGCAGTTTTCTAATTTTTTGTATTATTTCAAACCCTAAAAATGATAATGTATCTATCAGATACATGCGCGACCAATCCCGAAAGCTTTTTGACGCGTCTAGCGGAAGGTTAAGGTTTTTACTATCCTATCTGTGTGTGTACGTGGGTGCGTGCTTGCGTGCGTGGGCGCAAAAGTTACTTATAATATTATAATCTATAGAAAAATGTTTCGAGTTAGATTTATTGAAGGGCACAGGAAAAGAACCAAAATTTGGCGATTGTGAGATATTCTGCCAGGCTATAGCAAGGAGACCGTACTTTTTATTAACATATCCACACAGGAAAAGAAACGGCTGAGTAACGATCTAGGAGTCATTTAATAATCATGTACAGGGAAAAAAACGGCTAAGTCCGCGTGCAAATAGGAAAGAAACGGTCAAGTCCGCTGTGCCGCTCGATTCACTAAGCATTATTTATCTTTATTGTTTTTGAAAGCAGCAGTACTGCGATATCAATCAACAAGTGTATACATGTTTAATTGATTAGTTTTTTTTTTTCATTTGGTGTTTTTAAAATAATACGATATGATGTGTAGTAGTGCTAGTAGTTCTAGCACCTTAGAATCTCCAACTACTTCGAAATCTACTAAAAAGCGTAAGGTTTATGGTCGAATGACTGCAGCCAGAAAAAAAATTAACCTACAAAGTCATACTATGGGAAAAGACTGTAACTGCCGTTTAAAATGTTTCGAAAGGGTATCGCTTGACAATAGGCATAAACTCTTGAGAAAATTTAATCTAATGGAATCATATCATGAACAAAATACTTACTTATCCGGATTAATTAATGTTATTCCTGTACAGAGAAGAAGACCACGCAAGTCTGAAAGAGATGCTAAGTTTCGTGAAGCTACTTATAAATACAGAGTACGTATTGTTAATGAAAATAATGTAGTTGAAGATATTGAAGTGTGTAGAAATGCTTTTATTTCGATTCATGGGATAACAAAAAGTAAGATTGAATTTTTAGTAAAACAGTTAAAAGAGGATGGAACTGTGGCAAAGGACAAACGAGGTTTACATAAGAATCGACCTTGGAAACTTAATGAAACTAATCTTGATTCTATTCGTGATCATATTCGATAATTTCCAGGACGCCAAAGTCATTACAGTCTAAGTGACTCATCAAAAATTTACCTCTCCGAAGAGCTCAATATACGAAAAATGTACAAGATGTATTGTCAACTACAAAATTCAAAAAATGTATCATATGAGACCTACCGATCATTATTTAATAAAGAGTTTAATATTTAGTTTAGCTATCCGCGTACTGACACATGCAGTACATGTGATGAATTTTTATCAAAAATAGGATGCTTGGAGACAGAGAAACGAGAACAGAAAAATGCCGAAGATGTTATAAAAATTGAGAAGAAAATTAAAGATTTAAGAACTGAAAATAAAATACACAAAATAAAAGCGGCCACTTTTTATGAAAGAAAAAGAAAAGCTGCAAAATCAAAAAGTATTGAAGCAATTTGTCTAGATTTTGGTAAGAACCTTTCTCTTCCAAACATACCGATTAACGATGTCTACTATAAAAGGCAACTTTCGATGTACATTTTTAATATCCATGTGCTGTCATCAGCTAAAAGTACTTTTTACATATACCCAGAAACTATTGCTGAAAAGGGAAGTGATGATGTTTGTTCCATGTTACATGACTTTGTATACAACTACCTGAGCCCGGACGTTCAAGAGCTAAACATAGTTTGCGATTCTTGTAGCAGCCAAAACAAAAATTTCACGTTTTTTAGATTTGTACACAGTTTGGTCCATGAAGAGAAACGGCTCCAGACAGTTACAGTAACTTTTCCTATTCGGGGGCACTCGTATCTGGAGTGCGACAAAAACATGGGGTTGGTAAATCAAAAAATTAGAACAGAGGTTCCTGCTATTTTGATAGAGGTGTTTAAAGAGGCTCGAGTAAAACCGTCACCTTTTCGTGTATTGGAATGCAGTCAAAGCATGTTTAGAAAATGGACGGAGCATCTTGGGACTTTCTACAAAAAGAAGCCATTATTTCAAACCCGACCAATTAGAGAGTACAGAGTTAGTCGTGAACACCCTCGTCTTGTTTCCTATCGAACGTCATTTAATGGAGCCTGGGAAACTGCTGAAATTAGAGGTCCATCATACAAGTATCGTCAGGGTCTAACTGAAAAAGAAATTCGTCTTCCTGCACTCTCATATAAAGGTAACTAAAATATTTTTATCTCAATAATTGAACCTAAAAAATTCATGAAAACTAGATTAAAATGTTAATTCTGGAAATTCTTTAGAGGGTTGCTTCCAATATCTCTTGCAAAGTGTAAAAACCTGCAGGAATTAAAAAAATTTTGTGGTGCTGAAGCTCAAACATTTTTTTAACTGTACTCAATACTGAACAATGTTTGATTTAAATATTTTTAGTTTGTTTGTAACGTGTTATTGTGGTTTGTAATAATAAAGCATTATTTTCATTCTTCTTTCTTTGAAACAGGAAAAGAAACAGCTAAGTCCTGCAATTAGCTGTTTTTTTACCTTTCAATTGTGTTGTTTTCATAGAAAACTGTACCTTGTTTAAAGTAAAAGCAAAATTATAATAAGCGACCAATATAAACTGTACTAGAAATGTCTAACCAACAACAAAAAAAATATATTAACATCCAGTTCTATTTATAGTAAAAGTTTCTATACTTTAAACCTATAAATCGGTTTTTCTCGGTTTTATAAAATTGTGACTTAGCCGGTTCTTTTCCTGTACCCTTCGTATTTGGAAAATATTTATATTTAGTTTATCCTCTAAACATTTATAAAGGTGCTTTAGTATTTTCTACAAAATAACCGGAAAAAGCCTATAATATCTAGATAGGAAAGTCCTGTGTTGAAAAAATCAGATTTTTATTATTATTAAAGCCACCAAACGTTTAGTAGCCCGCCAATTAAATATTCTACACCTACACGAATATTATACATGATATATTCTAAGCACAGACTATAGAACCAAAAAGTAAGCCACTACATTCTACTGAATAAATATAATTTTATATTAATTCTAGAAAGAATATTGTACGGATATGAAATCCACCAATTACAGTTTATATTTGGTGATCGGACTACTATTATTTTTTTTTAATTTTAAATAAGTGACAATTCTGCCAAACTAATTTTCACTATATTTTTAAGTTATTAAGAATAAATATAATTTAAAATGTGTGGTTTTGTGAAGAATCGATAAAAAAATAATAGCATTCCACGATATATTCTTCTATATTTACAAATATATCGTAAATTTTATTAACACTAAAACCAATCTAATTATCGATATTAAAAAAAAGTTGTTCGTCTCGATATTGCAGAGATACTTAGAGGAGCGAGTTTTTCATGCGGAAGTTCAGGGGTTCAAATCCAGGACAGGACTAATTAAAATATTTTTAAAATATCTATTTTATCTCAACCTATAAATTAATTTTAAAATTTTGTAGGTTTTCGTTTGTGGGTTGTAGAAAAAATAAAGTACACAATTGAGTTCCTTCAGCATCGTGCTCAAATTTTGTCTTCATATACGTTCTTGTTACACAAATTACTATTTTTGTTTGAGTTATTTTAAATTAGTGACAATTTTTTTTATTAGGATAAAATATAATTAAAAATGAGTCATCCTTATAACGAATAAATAAATAATAACAATCCATTAGATATTCATCGTTAATAGTGGGGTGGGTGGCTCAGTGGTAGTCTCTGACTGTGGATCCAAGGGTCCCAGGTTCGAATCCCACCGTTGGCCGGCATTTTTTAAATTAATTTAATTATTTAAATTTAATTGTGATGCCTTGGTAGGATTCCCCACTCGACCATTCACTGTTGGGTTCTAATTAACGGTGCTGTTCCTAAAGTGGCGCTGGAAAACAGTAACAAAGCCTGCACAGAAGACGAGGCTAATGGCCTTAGTAGTCGAAGCTGATGACAACAAATTAAAAAAAAAAATAGTTAAAGACACCGAAAATTTTGGTAAAATTATAACAAAATGACCTATACCAATTATTTACGTGTAAATGTTAAAGATAAATAAATAATAAGTTATCGCAAAAGTTTAATAGATTAGTTTTCGTACGAAAGGTTCGAGGTCCAACTTTGGGTTGAATCCAAGAAAATTCGTTTTTTTTTCAAGTTTATTTTTTAAACCAGCACAATCAGTACAATTCAGAAATTCAAATCTTTGTGTTAATTATTTTTAAAAAAGTAATTTGTGTTATTAACCTTTAAATTATTTTTTAAAGCGTTGTAGATTTTCTTTAATGATTCGTGAAAATATACTATACAATACTATACAATTCGAGTGGTTCGATCCACAAAAACCAAACCAAAAATAAATAATGGACCCCCGTACCAATATACTGATTACTACTTGACTTTTTCAGAATAATTTTTTACTTAAATTAGTCACTAAGTTGGCAGCATTGCAACCCATTTGGGAGACCTTTGAATTAAGGAATATCAGAAACCTAAGCACGAAGCGCGGTATTCACAGTAATGACTTTGCCTCTAGACACTCCTTCGGAGGTCGAAGGTGATGTAGGGATTTAAATTTTTTATGATTTATCTTGTAATCGAAAATTAATTGGTATTTTAATGGCTACCGACTCAATAAAATGCATAATTTACACAAAGAGTAGATATTGTAATGGTATTTTGTACTTAAATAGCAATAAAATATATTTTTTATAATTGAATATTTTCTTGTAATAATGATTTCCGGGGTGGTTTCTCCGCTGCTTTATTTGTGCAGTGAACACCCAGTTACATTTCATAAAAACACATTATTTTAAAATAAATAACATAAAAATATTAATTCAGTTTTAATCATTTTCTTATTTTCATACGTGAACTCACCTCCGTACATAATATATGTTGGTAATATACGCCGACACTCGAACGACGGATGTAATTATTGAAATTTTACAGAAAGTTTCTAGACACTTTCAAACACACTATACATAACAATTTTGGGTCCGCTAACACAAATCAATCAATCAATCAATCAATCAATTTCGGAAGAAACAATTTAAAAAGAAATCTAGTAACTCCTGATTTAACACCAAATGAAATAAATACATTTTTTTATACAACTGCTGCAAATATCATAAGATCTCTTCCTAATGTTTCGAATGCCAAACTTCTGAGTTTTAAACATTTTCCTATGCTCTGTAGCTCATTTTCTTTCCGCCCTGTTCTTGAGTCTGAAGTTTTTGACGCAATTACTTCTCTAAAAAATTCTAAATGTGTTAACACTCACGAACTCAATGGTAAAATTTTAGAAGAGACTTGCAATATTATAATAAAACCGTTTACTAAACTGATTAATTTAATTTTATCCACTGGTATATTTCCTGAAGTACTTAAATACCAATTTTCAAAAAAGGTGATGTCTCGAAAATTGATAACTATCGTCCCATAAGTATTGTTTCAATATTTGGTAAAGTTATTAAAAAAATTATTAAAAAACAAGTATGTGAGTATTTTGAATTAAACAACTTCTTCAGCAACTCCCAATATTGTTTTAGACGCTCTACTACACAGGCTGTTCTCAATGTTGTGAATGATGTACACTGAGAGAATTATATTTTAAAAGTTTTTTGTTGAGAAATTTCTTGCTACCACAAATAAATTTTCAGCTACAATTAAAAAAATACATTCATGCTACATAAAATGCTTTTTTTAAAGTAGTTTTGTTGCCATACAAAAAAAAATTGTTACCTTTGCAAATATTTTTTTTCAGTCTATAGAACCAGCAAAAATAATTATTGCTCTTAAAAATACTTTTTAATTACTATGGGTGAGATTACAGAACGTCTGCAACTTTGCAGATCTGCAAATATGGTGGACTTACAAATGCAAGTATTCCAAAAAATATCTGCAAATTCGCAATATTTATTGTGGTTTATTACCCCCAACAACACAAAACCCAAATTTGAAATACAAAAACTTTGCATGTGTAAGTCAGTCATATATGCAGATTTTCAAAGTTTTTGCCATATTTGCAGATCTGCAAAGTTGCAGACGTTCTGTAATCTCACCCCAAACATTTATTTTCTGTAATACAAATTCAAAATATTAATACGTATATTTTCCATCATAACAATTTACTTTTTAAGTCCAATAAAAAATATCTTTAGAAAATAACGATCGGTTTCGATCGAGAGCTTTTTCGTCTGTACTCGAGAAAAATTTCCTGTATTCGGCGTACTCTACTCAGTCCGTTCCCGGTATATCAGCAGGCACAGACAAGAACAAGCCGGTGATTGATTTGTGATTTTAGTTATAATTACCCTAGCCGCCAACAAAGGTCATCCACGTTACGTTGGCAAATCGTAGGCCGGACGCCATTTTTGCAATAATTGTGCATAAGTTGTGTTCGTTTTCCAATGGATTATACAGAGAAGCTGACTAATTGGGGACTTTAAGATTTTGTTGAAAATTTTAAGGGTAAGTACATAACGTATAATTTAAAAGTATTTTATATCTACTAATTTATCGGTTTCAAATGTATTGACCCCTCACTTTAACGTTAATTGAGAAAAAAACAGTAGATAAAGCGAAAAATCTTGCAAAGTTTTTTCATTAAGAGATCAGAACTTGGAGGCTATTTTGAGTACAGAGGGTTAAATGTTTAAGATTAAAATGATTTGTTCCAGTGACTTTAACAGATATTTCTAACAAAACACATATATGGCAGTGTTTTTTGATATTTTTATTAAATTAAGAAATAGAAAACAAAAATGTTTTGTAATTATTTTTTTGTACCACTTTTTGGCAAATTAAACATGCACATCTGTATAGCGTTTAGGTATACATGAAATAACCTAGAATAAGAAATAAGAATTAGTAGAAAAAACTTTTATCTTTTTAGGTATACCTTATTTTATTTAATTTTGTTTTGGAAATTGATAATGCGCATGCCCCAAATGTTTTCTGTTTTAAATGTTCCGGTTAAAATTTTTTTTAATGAATTTTGACAGTTTCATAAAGGATTCGGGAGACTGAGTCATTTTTTGCAACAATTAAAACTGCCTGTTGAAGGTAATACTTTTTAACCGCAAGAAAAATACTGTTTAACCACTAAAAACCTACTTTTGAACCATACAGAACTACTTTTTAGTGAGTAAAATTTTACTTTCTAACCACTAAAATTAATAAAAACTAAAAAGTACGTGTTTAGGGGTTAAAAAGTAAGTTTTTTTAATGAATTTTGACAGTTTTATAAAGGATTCGGGAGACTGATTCATTTTTTGTTGCATTTAACAGTATAACCTTAGCTTTTACAGACCTTAAAAACCTAAAATTAAACATTTCTCAAAAATACCTGACATTAAATTTTATCTAAATTCTTAACTTACTGAGCTAGGGGAGGGGGTTTCGAGGATCCACGACTGGTGCTCAAGTTTATTAAAATTCCAAATTTGCGTTTCTAAGATAGTATTAATAAAATAGAATTTTTTTTCTAGATATTAAGGAAGGATCGTTTGGAATGGCCCACCTGGTAGATAGAAGAATGTTATGTTTTTATGTTCCTACCTATTTTAGTTAATAATCCTAATGGCATGGATTTTCTAAATCTATTCTATATTATAATAAACAGAAACCAATATATTTAGAATAAAATTTTAAGGTGAAGGGGGAGAAAAAGTCCTTTATATCTCACAAGGAAAGTTAATGTTTTTTATTCAATAAAACATTGAGTGCGACCGGTTTCGAAGTATCATCACTTCATCTTCAGACTCGCCTAGTGGAAAGGAGAATATGTGGTGTAAGGTGTGTTAACTTTGAGCCAACGATATATAAAATAGTAAAAAAGAAAACTCACCATACTCTCCATCCACTAGGGAATACTACAAATAAGTTTCATCAAATGTGGGGGATGAAATAAATTGTAAAATAAACAATGTTACAAGTTATATAAAAGTTAAAAATATTTGAAAAACAAATATTAGTCAGTTTAAATAGTTAAAAATTTAAAATTTTCCAAGACTATACAAAACACATACATTAAACAGATTAAAAGAGAAGGCTTATTTTAAACACGTTGTTTTTTAAAAATAATTAGTAGTGTTACTTAACCTAACATTTTTGAAAGGAGACCTGTCAAGTTAAGGCCTCTACAGGTGGTGGTAAGTAATAACAAAAAATTCTTGGATAAACTTATGACAGAGTATAGGTAATAAGATGCAAACTATGAGTGAAGAAATATTTATTATTTATTATATAAGATTTGGGCCATGAACCAATTACCATGTGTATGTGATGTTGTAGGATAAAAAAGAAAGAAGAAGAAATGACTGGGTTAACTGTTGTGAAGCAACTGAAAAATGAAAGAAGAAAATGACAGAATATGAATATCACATAACCTAATCTTTAAACATGCTCGTTGGTTTTTTGTGGGAAAAAATTACTTACTGAAATGTACCCCTTGCAATAAAAATTTTTTTAGGATTTTTCACAAAGAATAAATACCGGATTAATTTAAAGCTACTAACTGCTCATTTCAAATTTCTTGATACATATGCCTTACGTTATTATACGTCTAAAGACAAATAAGTTTAAATTGTCAAATAACAATTTTATATTACATAGCCTACTGAATTTTTAAAATTCAAATACATTTTTGAAATATTTAGCAATATAACTAATATTTATTACAAAATAATCGTCTCTTTTATTTTTGAAACCCTTCCTTTCCTATGTAGATCTGTATTTCCATCACAGGTTAAGTAAAAATTAATGTAAATTATATAGGTATATATTAGGTAAATGTTGCTCTAATAATTATATATAGTTTCTAATGTACGGCTAAAAAGTTAATTTTTCTATTTTTACAAAACTGCAAATACTTTTAAAAGGTAAAAATTAACTGTATAATCATTAAAATCTACTTTTTAAAGGTAAAACGTTACTTTTAAATCACTACACACTACTTTTTAACCACTAAAAACAATTTTTTATAGGTAAAAATTAATTTTTTATCAATTAAAACTACCTTTTAAAGGTAAAAAAATATTTTTTTATTGCGAAGAAAGTAATTTCTTAATCAGTACCTAATTTTTAACCAATAAAAACTACTTTTAATTAATAAAAACTATTTTTTAACCACTAAAAGCCTAATTTTTAACCAATAAAATTTATTTTTAAGAGATAAAAAATAATTCTTTAACAATTAAAACTGCCTGTTCAAGGTAACAAATTACTTTTTAAATGCAAGAAAAATACTTTTTACCCACTAAAAACCTACTTTTTAACCATATAAAACTACTTTTTAGTGAGTAAAATTTTACTTTCTAACCACTAAAATTAATAAAAACTAAAAAGTTAGTTTTTAGGGACTAAAAAGTAATTTCAAAAAAGTGAATTTATTAACCGTAGCAGAGTACTTTGGCGGTCGCCTATTTTAATAGAGTTTTTTTAAGGGTTAATACATTTTTTGCTACCATAGCAAAAAATTTCCCTCGGTGTAGTTGAGGAACTTGAGCAGGGAAATCACACAGCAGTAATGTTGTGCGATCTGTCAAAGGCTTTCGACTGCGTCTCTCATGATATTCTTCTGGAAAAGCTAAGCTTTTATGGAGTTAGGGGAATTCATATATCAGTAACAGACAACAAGCTGTGATGAGTAATGGTGTTCTGTCTGACTTTCAGGCTGTAAAGCAAGGGGTTCCATAAGGTTCTGTCATGGAGCCCCCTTTAATTCATTGTTTATGTTAACGATCTAAGCCGTATTATGCTACCTAATAAATCAGTTATATTTGCTTATGATACAACACTCATCTTAACAGACAAATATAATAAAAATTTAATTTCTTCGATTGATGAAATTGCGGATAAAGCAAACACATGGTTCTCAACCAACAAATGAAAACTTAACAGTGAAAAAACTCAAAATATGCAGATATCTGCCAATAATCAAATTATCTCAAAATTTGAAACAAAAGACGTAAAATTACTTGGTATTACATTGGATAACAAACTCAATTGGTCGGCCCACATTATTCATTTAAATAAAAAACTTTCTAGTTCTTTGTTTATTCTTCGGCAGTTGAAGAACTTACCAACTTAAATACCCTCAAAACTACGTATTTTTCTCTCTTTCACTCACATGTCAGCTATGGTGTACCACTTTGGGGAAACTCTTCTCAATCTATTCAAATCTTCCGGGTGCAAAAAAAAGCTATCAGAATTATGGCTAATATTGGACTTAGAGAACATTATTAACAACATTTTATTAAATTTAAAATTATGCCACTACCTACTTTATATCTACATCATACACTTGTTGAAATTATAAATAAAATAGGAAAATTTAACAAATTTCAACTAATTACCTAACTTGTGCGGCTTGGCGTCACCACAGGTTGCTTTCAAAAAAAATAAACATAAAATAAGAAAAATTAAACAAATTTTAACTAATTTACCTAACCTGTGATAGTTCTTCGCGAAAAAAATATACATAAAATTTAAAAATTAAAAAAAAACAGAGGTATTTTCGAGCGACACTTTATCGAACAAAACACTGAAAGTAGGCTGTTTGGAAATGGCTCCCTGCCATACAGCGTAGCTTAAAAATTACATAGTGTCTGGATCCCGAAGTAATAATATTTGTAATAATCACAGACATCCGTCTTTTTTATTCATTTCATGATATGCGTTAATTACAACAACTTATGTATTGTTTGTAAAAAATACTTTTTTTTAATTTAAGCCGTGTCCAGGCCGTTGGAGTATACAGTGGTCGGCGTAGCCAGGTATGGGTTACAATTTTTCAAGAAGTCGTTGCTTCATCTTCTTATTTTATATTTTCTTATTATTAGATGCCCGCAATAGGACACGTTCTTAAAAAGTTGGAATTCTGGTTTACTGGCCAGATGCTAGTAAGGGTTGGTGGAATTTTGTTCTAAACACGTTTGTTAAAAACCCTTAGTTCGAAAATACGTTTCTTCGAAAAAGTCTATTTCGAAAACACTATTTTTCGAAAAATCTTAGTTCGACAAGTATTTTGTTCGATAAAGTGTCGCTCGACCCTTGTTTTTTTTTTAATTTTTACATTTTATGTATATTTTTTCGCGAAGCAACTCTCACAGGTTAGGTAAATTAATTAATATTAGTTTAATTTTTCTTATTTTATGTATATATTTATTGCTAAGCAACTCGCGATGACTCCAGGCCGTACAGGTTTGGTAAATTAGTTGAAATTTGTTTAAATTTTCTTATTTTAGGTTTATTTCTGACATGTAATAATTGATATAGCACAATTGTATTTCTTTTCAATTGTCTTTGTGTTTACGAAAATTAAATATATCCGACGAACTTAAACATGGGCCTAAATTAAGAAAGTAAACTGTTTACGAAAAATTTGGAATGGTTTTTTGCTGTGTGGATGTTCTGAAAATTAATCAAAATGATGTATTTTGAATTTTTTCAACATCGAAATTAGAAGACACTTTCGAAAGTTTGAATGAGAGAAAAAAGTACTTTAAAGCGTTTGCAGGACAAAAAAGTGTTTTTAAATGTATTTCAGAAGGTTTAAAATGATAAAAAAAATAGGCGGTCCGACCGATGGAGGACTTGTTCCGATGTTCTAGACGGGGTCACCAATATTTGGTGATCCATATTTGGTTGTCCTCTTTAGGTAATGATCTAGACGGGGTCACCAATATTTAGTGATCCATTGCATTGTGGAATCATGCATATCTCGCCGGGGCCTCCTTTCTCCTTAATATTCTTCCAATAAAATAAAATGTTAGGGTTTATATGTAAAATATATATGTTAAATATGTAAAAAAAAATGAAGACGTTAAAGTGGTATTCATACTCAAACCTGGAAGTATAGATACCACTATCCCAAAAATATACCGACCAATTAGTCTGGCATCGTTTTTCATAAAGACATTGGAAAGGGTATGCGAAAGGTACATAAGGGATGCGGTGATTACAATAACATCACTACACCCAATCCAACATGCACACACCCCAGGCAGATCCACTGATTCAGCCCTTCATCTAGTTGCTAACCGGATATAGATATCCCTGGATAATAAGGAGTCCGCCTTGGGTGTTTTCATAGAAATAGAAGGTGCTTTTAATAAAAACCACCTTCCCAAGATAATACA
>OV651819.1:67518340-67583340 GCA_927349885.1 Psylliodes chrysocephalus | reverse complement strand
CTTTATTTATACACGACAGAAAAAAACTAAAATTATTAATATAATTGTTTTCAGACAAAAAATTCAATAATAAGTCCATTTCACAACTATTAAACAGACTTCATCAAAAATTTAGAGAGAGTAGAGTAACTGTTTATTGGAAAACCAAGGGGATATAGTAACCCATGAAAAACTTATAAATGTTAAGGGAGAGTAAAGTTTTTAAACTTTTTTGCATTTTTTTATATTTTATTTTGTGAATGGAGAACCTTTCAAGAATACTGTTTAAAAATTTGAGATGAATCGAAATAAAACTAACGAAGATACAGCGGTTTGAGTAACCGCGCCTATTACATGACTCAGCGCATCAGAAAATACTTGCCCGGCCGCATATTTACACATCCTCCTATATGACGGCACCGGAGTGCTGAAATCTGTTCGCCTTTGTAGCCAACAAGTACGCTACAAAAGCTCACTAATTTAGGCACCCATACAAATTTTATATTATGTGAGACTTTTATTTTCAATTTGAGCTGTGTCCAGGCCGTTGGAGTCTATGCCGGTAGGCGTAGCTAGGTATGGGTTAAAAATTTTTGGTGGCGGCGAAGCCGCCACCCTACGAGAAGTCGTTGCTTTGTTTTCTTCTTGTATATTTTCTTTTTTTTTAATCTCAAAACACTTCAAATGCGTCATTTGAATGACATCATGTCTATTAACGGCATTTTAGTACACGACCGTTTAACGGCAGTTTAAGTACAGCCATTGTTTCATAGAATGCAGATAAGCTTGCTTACTGATTCCAGCAATAAGAGAGGCCTCATGCATTGGTGCCTAAATCAATGAGCTTTTGTAGCGTACTTGTAAGTTACAAAGGCGAACAGATTTCAGCACTCCGGTGCCGTCATATAGGAGGATGTGTAAATATGCTGCCCGGCCCGAGCGCGATATTGTTACCTGGCAGCAAGGGCGGCTCCGGGTGGGGGGCTATGCCCCCCCAGATAAAAATTTTGACGATTTTAGAGCCTTCTATTAAAAAAATATGCTAAAAAGAGAATGGCTAAAGGCAATGGCCCCCATCGAAAATTCGTCTCGGAGCCCTCCTTGCCTGGCAGCTGTTTCGCTCTCTACATAATCCCTATACCTTACCTCCTACCTTTCTTTATAGAAATTTTAACACAAGTACAAACGTGTTTGTACCTCTATTGTATATAATTTAGTTTAGCATTGGCGTGGCATGTTCTTTTGCTTTACTAATCTACATGCAAGACATGGGAATCAGTATTAGATCAAGCGCTCATGAGCGCTTATGAGGATTCATAGTAGACAGAAGCAAAAAGATGCTTTAGACATCGTGAATGATAGCAACATCCTTTATGGACCTGGCATCGATGATTCAGTGTGAGATAAGCCGATAAAACTCGCTTATGAACGTTTTATTTCATATTTTTTAGTATTCAAAACTTTAAAGCGTTTTTCCCACAACTCATGTTTCCAAAGCCGGTGAACACCATTTCTGTACATAATTTACGAGATAAAGCTGGAGAGTTTTTTTAAATTTGTTAATATTTTTTTATTTTATAATAGCAAATTAGCCTATTTTTTTTGGAAGAATCACGATTTTTACTTCAAAGTGTTCTCAAAAAGTGAAAAATTGAAATTTCGAAAAACCCTTCCAGCGTTACCTGGGGAAAACGATTTTCTAACGAAAGGACTTTGATTTGTTTATTTCTGATGATCCAGCACCGAGTTATGAGGGGCACCGCAATTCCGAGACCCTTCCGAATAATTGTCGCCATTTCCGTATTTTTTAATAATTTTACATGAAAAATTGACACAATATTCTTTGAATATTATACTTTAATGTATCGTTAGTTTAAATAATAGTATAATATTTAACGAGCGGTAATGCAGGTCATAACTCACGTGAGTTATGACCATTACCGAAAAATGAATACTATACTTTATCTACGACTATAACAATAAATACTAAGATACAAGTATCGAGAGAGAATTATATAATTGACTATATGATAAAAACGTTTAATATTTGTAAAAGCTATTACCTTTGTCGCCAGATATTTCTCATCAGGAGTTTTATTTATGTTGTAATGAGCGTTTCTGGTATATTGGAAATATTCTTTATTTCAACGTTCCACAACTTCAAATAACAAAGAGCAACGACAAGTTGGGTTGGACATCAACGACAACTCGAGTAGTCGTTGTTACAAATTGTTTTACTTCACAACAAACTTAAAATTACTTATCACCTTACGCGGGCTAAAGCAGGATAGCCCAGGGTAGCCAGTTCCCCTGTAAATAGTTGGTAACAAGTTTGTTTGACCTCGACAGTAGCGCGCTGAGCGCGTTATGATGAACTATAATTCGGTACAGTCGGTAAAGTAGAAAACTACTAAGTAAAGCGATTTAATGGCGGGCTTCAAAATTTATGAAATTTGAAGTAATTTCAAGTAACATTTTCCTAATTTATAGCTTTTACTTACAATAATTGAAACAATCAATAAGTAAAATTAATTTTTATTGTAAGTAAATGCTGAAAAACGGAAAATGTCACTTGTTTTAAATGAAAAATAAAAACAATTGTAATAAGTTTATTTTATTTAAAATAGGTAACTATATCATTACATTATATTAAACATCATATTCACAATAAACACACAAAATTAATGCAGAATAAAAATGTAGGATAACAATGTAACAATTATTTTATTAACAATAAACTGGATACAATTTTCAAAAAACAGAACGAACATTTTCAAATAATTAAAAACAACACATCCCTATAAATACCACAATTGTTTTAAATATCTCTAATAATAATAATAATAACTTATCAATACACAACAGATAGGTAATTTTTCAGTGAATACATATAAAATAGTTTATATTTGCCATTAATTTGATATAAAAATGTAACATCTACATTTAAATTTGAAACAATTTAAAATTTAACATCAAATCATATACCTATATTATCTGTTTTTAATTTAAAAACAGGGCTAATACTGAAATGTAGGTATTAATTTACCTGACTAAGTAAATCAATTTTCCCTGAATAATTTTTGTTTTTAGTATTTGCTAAGTAAATATAATGTATTTTATATGTGAAATTTAAATATTGTGATGTCTGATTTACAAAAATTTCAAATTATTCAGTCTAAATCTCTGTCAACTAAATTTTAATGATCGGCTTAGTCAAGTAAATTTTTTTTTTCAGCCTCCTCCATCCCCATAGCCGTCCAACGCCTCCTTTTTATTTAAACAACAAACAACAACAAAACATAATATAACACTCTAAAAAACTATATCTTAATTCAATCAGTACGAACCCTGTTAAAAATATTGTTAATACCTAGTATCACAGAACAGTAAAAATATATTTTTAAACAATTTAAAACTTAGAACTAATATCTATAACTTTGAAAGTTTTATATAATACCTAATATCACACTGAAAAACTTAAAGAAAAACAAGAAGTTAAATTTACTTATTGTAATAATAATATTAATAATGTTTATTCGTCCTGTTAAGCATTATAAAAAAGTATAAGATAAGTCTGGTTTACTCAGTCTAAAATTTACAATTAAAAATTACTTTAAATAATAGGGATAAGGTTAGCTAAAATTACAAAATAATAAAAAAAGACAAACAATAGCAAGACATAAACATTTAAGTAGTTTTTTCTTACATATATTTAGCAACAGTGTTGTAACATCTACTTTTTAATTGCATTTATAAATTGAAAATTGTTCAAGGGATTGAAGTTAATTTAAAAATATATGTTTACACTAATCACGATTATTATTGTTATTAATATTATTATTATTTTATATCTATAAAATTACCTAATATCACAAAATTACACATTATCACAGAAAGTACACATTAAAAATAAATTGAGTTTACTACATGAAAATTTTTTTAATATTCTTAAGCTCTATTGGGTGTTCCAGTGCCAGAGTTGCTAAAAAATAATTAATTGAGTAAGTTGAGATCAAAGTTTAAGAAAAATTTAAAAATAGTCACTTGTCAAATAAGTATTTAATTTTGTCATGAACTACATAATTTTAAGGAATAGGTAACTTTGGCATGTATAGAAATGATTTTAAAACAATAACAAAGACCAGTTGTTTTGAAATTTTGTTGGTTAGGCAACTCTGGTACTAAACCACTTTACTATCCCTTCACCCATCTATTTCGGTTCATTGTAGTTGCAATATCCATTCCAAAAATCTCCATACTCAGGAATAACTAAAACAAAAAAAAAAAATAAGGGCGCAGTGTATCTTAAAATTAAAAATTAACAGAGATATTACTTTTTTAAATTCTTAGAAATATCCTTATAATATTTGCTTATAATAAAAGGTACAGTGATTTTCAATAATTTCAAAAAAACATCTGATTTATGCTCTCGGCAAGTGAACCATGCAAAATTAACATGTTCGTGTAAATATAAAATTAGTTTTTGAACAATGCGTTCTATATGTCTATATTTGGGTAGAATTTGATAAATACAATCATGAATAGTACCGAAAAATTGAACAATTGCTTTTTGTGCATAAATCAAACGTCTTTTTTCATCATATTCCTTTAAATGTGTAAAACTATGATGAGATTCTACAATGTCTGTTCTTAAATTGCCGGAACACACTTCGCAATCAATTCCTTTCATTTTTTTTGACTACAAATCCAGCTACATAAGTGATAGCCTGAATACCAAAGTCAGTATTATGAAGTGAATTGACATTGAATTGTTTAATTTTAAGGCTAGCCAATTCATTTTCTTGGCCAGACAGTAGTGGTTGAGGTTCATCACTAAAAATTAAAAATGAATTTAAATTGTCTAACAAACTACTATCATCTGCTTCACAATTGGTACTGTAATTTTTAGGTGTAATTAAACTATTTAAAACAGATGTTTTCAAAGCTGTTATGAATTGATAGCAATTCGGATTTGTGTTTGCTGCACCACACTGCCGAATTGCTCCAAACATGTTCTCTACTGGATCTTGATTTAAAGAACGGGTTCTCAAATGTGTAAAACCCAACTTCCAGCACTCGTTGGTTAACAATTTAAGACCCTTAAGGGTAATTAACCAACCTGTTTTAAAGGGCATTGACTCTTTAGGATTTTTATTGTCTTCTAAGAACTGCCAAGACTTTATTTTTGGTAACATACTGTTCCAAAAATTTAATTGTCTTGATTTCTTAGAAGCACAACACCTTAAAGCCTTGCCTCGATCACAAGTTAGTTTTTTACCATTAAGACTGTCAAATAGTTGATCGGTGTCTTCAATAAATGCAGCAGTATGAATGGCATCTCCTGGTAGTACGTTTGCATCTATCATGCTTTGAATTGTAACAGCCATTGTGTGACTCATAACTTTAGCCGCAACTGAAACTTTCATTTTTAATTTACTATTTTTACTAATGTCAAAATAAGATTCCCTAATACTATACAAAGCCTGAAATTGTTTGGTCTGGTCAATTTTGAAAGCTTGTTTAACATATTGAGACTTAGCCCGATTATTTGAATCAAAAAGAATTTCATATTAAAAAAAAACATTTCTTGTGCATTTTAAAAGATGTGGGGATCGAATAATGTTATTACCCTTTTCCCATTACCATAAAAATAAGGACCAGGTCTCAGCTGATTTAGAGCTGCTCGATTTGTGCCCCCCACATCACACACAGTAGCCAAAACATTGTAACATTTTGAAAGTCTAATTATAAAATGTTATTTTAAATGTGTGCCATCCGGTATAATTTAATTATCGCCAACACACAATATTCTGAAGAAAGGGAAATTTCTTGAAGTGGGAGTGCCACTAACCAAACTATCTCAAATTAGATTCGTAAATTTCATTTTATCGTTACCTTTCAATTGTTTTGGTGGTATATCGGCTGTTCAAGTGGTAAGCAAAAAAAAAGTATATAATGTCTTTATTAAACATCTCAGTAGAAATATTATTCAAACCTTTTGTTAATTATTAGTCTTTTTAAATAGTAAAGTTAAATATATTTTTATGATTCATTCTGGTTGCTAGAACAGCACAATATGTATAGTCACTAGTTTTTATTATCTGATTGGTTCATTTTTTTAAAAAAAGTAGATGTTTCAAATTTATATATCGTACAGAACCACGTGAAAAACAAAATCTATTTTTGTCTAGCAAACGAATAGAATCAGCTGTAAGCCATAAGCTGTAAGCCATAAGCTGTAAGCCATAAGCTGTAAGCCATAAGCTGTAAGCCATAAGCCGTAAGCCATAAGCCGTAAGCCATATGACATAATAAATAATAAATAAATAAATAAATAAATATGGTTTTATTGGCATGTGAAAATTACAAAATTAAAATAGTATAATTTATTAAAAATAATTAGCCAAAAGGCAAAGTTCAGCTTTCAGATTTGCATAAGCAAATATAGAAGCTGCTCTTCCACTCAACCTCAATAAAAAAAAAAAATGGAAAAAGAAAAACTAATACTAAAATTATATCTAAAATAATAGGTATTAACTTAAAATACATATAATCTTAACTAGGGTGTTACAAAACTTGGCATAATATAACAAACAAAAATAATGAAAAACAATTTATATTAGGTGAGAAATTGCTAATAGAAGAACGGAAAAACGTGTATAATGAAATTATGCTATATAATAAAATTATCCTGTCGTATTACTTAATGATATTGCGCAGTTTGCCATTTAAAAAGTCTTCTTTTAATGTATGTTTCAATTTACCAAGAGAAAATTTAGAGTAGCTAAGCGGTAATCCATTTAGAAGCCAGGAAATATAATATGAAAAAGATCCTTGATATAAGGTTGTTTTGTGTAAAGGCGGCGTGAGTTTAGATTTAAAACGAATGTTAAGGTTGTGGACGTCAGTGCGGAATTGAATTTTATTATATAAGTAAGCAGGTGTTAGAGTTACCATAATCTTGCGAAACATTGAGCATGCATGCAATGTTCTTCTTTCCGCCATATTAAGCCAACCCAGTTCCTTTAAGTGTTGACTAGTATGATCACGTCTGTAAAGTCCACAAATAAAACGTACACACGAATTTTGTATCTTTTGTAAGCGAGTTTTATCAACACCTAACAAACTTGGTCCATAGACCACATCGCCATAATTGGCGTGAGATAGGACAAGAGAATCACATAACATGGCTTTAGTTCGTTTATTCAATATGCTTTTATTTGCATATAGGAGTTTTAAACTACTATAGGATTTTCTTACAATATTTGTCACATGAGACGAGAAGCGAAGTGAATTATCTATATGAATACCTAGATTCTTAACACATGAAAGAAGCGGCAGTTGTTGACCATCCAAGCTAATGTTCACATAATTAATAATCTTTTTTCTAGCTGTAGGACGTCCAAATAACTGGACTACGGATTTAGTTGGATTTATACTTAAACAATATTTGTCAGAAAGTCTAGCAAGAGAGATGAGGTCAGCATTAATTTTTACGCAAGCTTCTTGAATATTTTCCTTTTCAAAGGAAAGGTATAGTTGAGTGTCGTCTGCATAAGTATGAGATGCACAGTATTTTAAAGCAAGTGGCAGCTGTGATGTATAGATGACAAAAAGAAGAGGTCCTAAAATTGAGCCCTGAGGAACCCCAGAGCAGATGTTTAAAAATTCAGAAGTTGTTTTATTTAACACGGTGGCTTGAGTTCGCTCATCCAAATAACTACTCATTAAGGCGGTAGTTTTTCTTGAAAATCCAAGATAATGCACGATCGCTAGTAGGAGTTTGTGGTTAATAAGATCGAATGCTTTTGAATAATCGAGAAGGACTAAGATAGTCAATAAATTATCATCGCAGGCTTTATGGATATCATCAGTGACTTTTAGAAGTGATGTAGTGCAACTATATCCTTTTCTAAAACCAGACTGATAAGATGGAAGCAGGGAAAACTCATCCAAGTAATGTCTAATTTGCAGATCAATTAGTTTTTCAAACACTTTAGAAAGGCAACATAGAATACTTATCGGCCGAAGATCTGAGTATGCCTCAGGTGAATATTTCTTTGCTATAGGTATAATAAAAGACTTTTTCCATAGTCGGGGATAGGTACTCTTTTCGATTATGACATTAAATATGTAAGTTACAAAAGAAATGATAAAAGGACAAGAATATAATAACATTTTAATGCTTATTTCATCAGCTCCAACTGCTTGAGATTTAATTGACAATAGTTGTTTGTATACATTTTCTTCTGTTACAGGATTTATTATTAAGCTATCAACATTATTTTTGGTGGAGTTCCTAAAGAACTGTAACATTTGATCATCAGGTACTTTGTTGGACTGTGTAATATTCGTGAAGTATTCATTGATTTCCTTCACATTAGATATACTCTCAGGAATTTCAATAGTTTGTTTATTATAAACGTCAAGTTTTTTCAGCTGTTTCCAGATGTTATTTTTACTTTGTGTTCTAATTTGAAATTCGAAATAGGCTTTTTTTTCCAATTTTATTGTCCTGTTCGTAAGATTTCTTAAATCTTTATAATAGTTGAAATGTATAATCTGCTTAGTTTTTTTAAATTTAGCCAAAGCTTTATCACGTAAAGACATCATAAATTTTGAGTTAACAGTAAGCCAAGGTGCAGGTTTCTTTGCAATTCTAACAGTTTTTAAGGGAGCATGTTTATTAAATAAAAAAACCAAGGTATCATTGAAGTATTTAATCATGTCATCGACATTATTAAGCATGTATATATGATTGAGATTTGCCATAGTTAAATCTAGAACAAACCTATCGTGGTTAAAATTGCGAAAATCTCTATAAGTGTACGTTTTTGGATGAATCTTAATCTTTTTGGTGTTAATACAACAAGAAACGAGATGATGATTAGTGAATGTCGAGCAGTCCACTGTTGCCACATTATCACTTATTAGCTCATTTGATAGACATATTAAGTCGAGAAGCGTACTGGATGTAGGACTAATATGGGTTGGTTGATTAATAATTTGCTTCAGTTCGAACATATCAAGAACAGATAAAAGTGACGAACATGAATTATTTTCTGAATCAAGCCATAAGACATAAAAAACCAGCCATATCGTCACAAGCCGTAAATCTACACAACAGCTGTAATCAGAACGTTGGTTTTCGAGGATCTTATAAAAACTCGTTGATTTGGACAAGCGACAGCTGTATTTCGAAGGCGTTGGTTTCCGAAGGAAGAAATCTCGACTACCTATGGCTAATTAAGGATGGTTAGCTAACAATGTAAAAAGTGGTAAATACTAGTGACTAGTTATTTATGTACGAATCACAATTTGATACTGGTTTACTGTAAATAATTGTTTTCGAAAAGATTTCTTTTTTTTAATAAAATCATTGATTTTTATAAGTATATATGTTGAATCTTATTTTTTAAAGGTCACAAAAATTCTCTTTCATCCACTAAATTCTGTATAATTTTTATTAACTTCTTTTAATTGATAAAGCTAGAATTTATAATTCTCACTAGCTTTTAAAAATAAAAAAGAGAATTATTGGTGCCCAACATTTCCTAGAAAGATTACTACCCTTAAAATTGTCTATTTGAAAAGCCGAATTCACGACAGAGAAAAAGAAGTGCTCATTTATTTTTGTTTAATTTTTAAAGGTAAGTAACGTTTGATAATAAATTTCACTGAGCTAGTAAAAATCTCTATAAGTGTTTTAAAATTAACATTTATCAAAAAGGTAACAAATAATAATGCAAATTGTAGCCTAACGGGTCAAGGGCTTATTGCAACATTTAAACCTATATTTTGCAATGCTGTTATTATTTCTACAATAATGACTTTCAAATCTAGAGTTTTTATTGCAGCTTTGGCAAAGTAATAAGCCACTGGCTGCTTCCAAGCCTTTCTAAGGCCATTAATTACAAACACCAGGGCATGATCAGCAGACTCTAGAGTTCTACCTAAGGTTTTCCTAGATCTAAATAACCAACTACTTTATCATTTACTACATCTAAAGTAAACTGTTCTGCGAGTTTAATCTCATCAAATAATAAAACACAGTTACGGTCAATTTGATTCATTTTGGCAACCCTTTCCTTAAGACGATCAAAAATTTCTACATTAATTCCAGTATCAAATGGAACAGATTTTAAAAGTGAGTGAATGGTTGTTTTACTAGGTAAAGCAATACACCGTCTTAAAAAATTATACGCACGAGGGCCTCTCTTATATAAAGCTAATGAAAATATTTTATCTTGAGTTGTCCATGTACGTTTAACTTTCTTAGAGTAAGTGACACTACTTTTTAAAAATTTCATCCCGGCTGGATCTAAGTTATAACTAAAATTTTTAAATAAATTTGTTTCTGATAATTTTAAAGCAGTCTTAATTTTATTTTTAGATTTTAATAAACTATTTTTTAATCTTGAAATTTTGTTTCGCTGCTCTCGATTAATATAATAAAATTTTCTCTTTCTAGGAGTTAAATTACCAATTCTAGTTGCATTAATTTGATTTAAAATACCAGTTCTTACACGTGGTTTCTTTATTAAAGGTTCCTCAACACATTCAATTCTATCATTAAAAAAATCTAGCTTTCTTTTAGCTGAAGTTATATTCGAAACAGAAGGTTTAATCAAAACATTACTAATTACATTTATTTTTGCAAGCGAATTTGATGAAGGCAGATCTGAAAAATTTTCATCTAATGTAATATTATTATTAGTAGTAATATTCTCTTCTAAAGGCGCTAAAGGCAAGGCAAATTTAATGAGCTTATTACGCAAAGTGCTGGTAAATGCATTCTCGTCAAAATGATCCTAGCACAATAGTTTTTTTTTAGATGTGTAGGGAATATTTAAAATATCAAACCATTTCTCTCTAAGGGTAGTAATGGACGGAAAAGTAAAAAATTTCTTATTAAGTGAATGTAAATAACATTTGCTTCTGCAATTTGGAGCAGCACATGATAATGTAAATTTATTATAAGTTAATGACATCGTTAAGGACCTCAGTATATTTTTACACTTATAAATTACTTAAATCTAACTAAAACTAAATTAAAAATAAAAATAATTAAATTTTACTCACCTACATTTTCCGCGACTGTCATGTTTTAGTGTAACATAACCTAATTTATTAGCAAAGCCAGATTTACACCACCTCATAATATTCAAATGTAGCTTTAACTTTATAAATTTATAACAATTATCCCTGTATTTGATCATTATATTGTATTAAAGTGATATTTAAAATTTGGAGTGAGGGTAGCCATATGTGAGTAGTAGGGATTAAGTGTAAGGGTAAAAGAAAAGGTCCTTTATTTCTCACAAGTCAATTTAATTGGCGACCGGTTTCGAAGCTGTCACTTCATCATCAGGCACACCTAAATGGAATGTCAAGGAGTCAGTTGTAATAAAAACAATTATAAAAGCATGAACGGACTTTAACATAACAAAATAACAGAAAAAAACACAGAAAAAACACAAAAGAAGTTAAACAATAACCTTGACTCACCTTGACTATTTCCATAAAGGAAGCGCTACATAAAGTTTAACAAAACGAGTTAAAAAAGTCATATGTAATACAATAGTATTTTTTAAAAATATTGTAGGTTAGGTTAAACCGCGAGATGTCTGTTTGAATAAATTAATTAAAACACATGTAAGACTATTATTAACTAAACAACACAAAATAGTTTTTACAAGCACAAACAGTTTAAAATTTTTAAGGATATAACGTCAATTAATAAAAGTAAAAAGTAAAAATTATCAGACTCTCAAGACATCTATCTAGATTTTTTAACGAATCAATGTAGTAAACTGTAAATTTTAAATTTAGCGGATAAATAGTGTACTAACAAAGGTGTTATTTACTGAAAGTGAGTATAGGGGGCGGTTACAAAATTCATTGAAAGTAAAAATAAGAAATGAGGAAGCAAAAAATACTAACAAGAAAATTAGAACACTGAACAAGAAAATATGAAAATTCATATGTAAAAGGGAAATTTGAAGCAGATAATCAAAAGAAAAATTACTGTTACAGGAAACGGAAACTAAGTTGACAAGTACGAATGTCAAAAAAAAAGGGGGAAGGTCAAATTTTGGCGTATGACAACCACGTGGGAGAATTTGAATAAACTAATAAAACATTTAATAAGATGCGAGTGGGCAAAAAATTAATGGCAACAGAGAAGAGAATCTAAATTGGGAGAGTTAATTAATTTGTGGTACGTAACTGATTGAAGATCAAATGAGTGGGGGTATAAGTCTGAAATTAATTTAAATAAGCGCAGAGAACGTTGGGATACTAATAAATTGAATTTGTGCATTCAGAGAGCAGGAGGGGCCAGATTTAATATTTTTTAAAATTTCCAGGTTCTCAAAGTTATTCAGAAGGAATTTATTAGAAGTCATATGCAAAATGTCGAAGCCAATGCTAGAATCAAAATCGTGACCAGTGTCTAACAAATGAGCAGCAAAGTGAGAAAAACCAGTTGTGTTAGTGTTAAGACAGCGTGTGTGCTCTTTTAGGCGTATTTTAAAATTACGAAAGGTCCTTCCCACATATGAGCATGGACAGTTCAAACAAGTTAGTTTGTAAACACCAGACTGATCCATAGGATCAATCTTATCCTTATTCCTAACAAATAGGCTACTGATGGAGTTGGACGTTCTTAAGCTAATTCTGAAGGAATCTTTGAACAAGTTGGCTATACGATATGAGAATTTTCCAATAAAAGTAAGTGAAACATACTTACGATTATCTGCTTCAATATTGGGAAGGGGGTCAATTATGTAACTATTGTTCTGATTACGTTTATTCTGTTTTCTATGAAGCATTTTATCTATTAAGTTCTAATCATAATTGTGACTATTAGCAATTTGTTTGATAACATTGAGTTCTTTATTAAAGTTATCTATACTGATAGAGGTACTTTCAGAAGACGTTCCAAGACAATTAAAAGCTGCTAACTTATGTGTAACTGGATGATTGGACAAATTATCAATAACAACCCCTGTGTGAGTAGGTTTTCTAAATATGTTAAATTCCAACTTAAGATCTGTACAATGGGATATAGTTAAATCAAGGAAGTTGATAGATTTGTTGTTTTCTATCTCTAATGTAAATTTGATGTTACTATGTATGGTATTTATATAATTTAGGAAGTTATTTAAATTATCCAGATCACCAGTCCATAGTATCAGTATATCATCAACATATCTATGATAGAATTTAATAGCTGAGCAAAAATGATTGTTGTTTAATATATTGTTATTCTCAAAATTATGCATAAAGGTGTCTGCAAGTATAGGAGATAAAGGCGAACCCATAGCTAATCCTGTTGTCTGTGTAAAAATTTCATTATTAAAGAGGAAGAAGTTTTGTTCAAGACTAATTGTTAATAAGTTCATAAGTTCCAACAGTTCTACATCTGGTAAGGTAGATAAAGACAAGTAAGATTTGATGTATTCTAAAACCTCTGGGATAGGTACATTAGTAAAAAGATTTGATACATCTAACGAAACTAAGTAATCTGTGTCAGTGACATGAACATCTTTGATTTTTTCTATCAATTGTACACTGTTCTTTACTGTATGAACAAAATAATCCTTGTAGTGTTCTTTAAGAATATCATTAAGCCATTTTGAGGTGTAATATGTTGGGGAATTGACGAAGGACACCACAGGCCTTATTGGCATTTCATCATAAACATCCGACTTATGTATTTTTAAGAGACCGTATAATCGAGGAATAAGTTTATGATCAGGTTTGAATTTATTGAAAAGCGTAGGAGTTTGTGTTTGTGTTTGTGCTTGTAAAAACTATTTTGTGTTGTTTAGTTAATAATAGTCTTACATGTGTTTTAATTAATTTATTCAAACAGATATCTCGCGGTTTAACCTAACCTACAATATTTTTAAAAAATACTATTGTATTACATATGACTTTTTTAACTCGTTTTGTTAAACTTTATGTAGCGCTTCCTTTATGGAAATAGTCAAGGTGAGTCAAGGTTATTGTTTAACTTCTTTTGTGTTTTTTCTGTTTTTTTCTGTTATTTTGTTATGTTAAAGTCCGTTCATGCTTTTATAATTGTTTTTATTACAAGTGACTCCTTGACATTCCATTTAGGTGTGCCTGATGATGAAGTGATAGCTTCGAAACCGGTCGCCAATTAAATTGACTTGTGAGAAATAAAGGACCTTTTCTTTTACCCTTACACTTGATATTTAAAAGATTGCATTAGTAAAATTATTGATTTCTTTAAAATTTATTCATTTTTTAATTATTATATGGGTGTAAAAACGGCTTTTATTTAGTACTCGCAGCGCGTGAAGCGCGATATGATAAACTACAAACAAGGAAACAATTCCCGCCTATTATTCAAACCTTCTCTTTTTATTTTTTCTATGGGCTAAAGCCTGTATGTCCTCCTCCCGTCTCGTCACACCGTTCTTCCCTTTCCCCGCGACACATCACACCTGACCAAAAGACCGGTAGCTAAAGTCTGACTTCTGCGCACTTCAATGTGAATTATTAAGTTGTTCAAGCGTAAATGTTTTTGCCTTTTAAGCTATATGTTTTTCTGATTGACGTTTAAAAAACGCACGTAATTTTGAATAATTCTCTATATTAATTTCATTATTTATGTTGATTGTGCTTCTTAGCAAGGAAGTCCATAAAGGCGATGATTTATATTTATTGCTAAGTTCATTAGAATATGCCAAAGGTACATTTTCTGTAAACGAGTTACACCAATCTTGAAAATTTTAGTATACACCTTTATACTTGTTTTTTTTATTTTTCTGATAATAAATTCTGTATTGCATTATTAGCTATTTCTCTTATTTCTAGAGGTGTACATAATAACTCACCTTCACTATCTAAATTCATCTTTTTGTAGCACTATTATTAGAAATTGATTTGAAAACGTCAAAGTTATCTTGTTAAAATATCAAATGACATTATTCCCATCAACGTAATAATTGACTGTTCCGCCTACTGAAAGGCGTTGACAATTTAATAATTTTAAAATCTTTTGTTATTCATTCCTTTCCAGTTGTTAAAAAATCTTTCTAACATTTTACGCCAATGGAACATTCATCGACTTTAAAATTTCCAAAAATTTACTGCGCACACTATTTATATGCCGAATTATCGTAGGAGGCCAGCGTGAGTTATAATAACTCACTGTTAAACTCACGCTATTTGTTTATTGATACTATTAATTGCTTTAAAGCAGTTGAATAATTAATATATAAATTAATAGGAGTAGATAAACAGATTTTAACTGTGCCGTAAAAAAAATCACAAAAATGTACATTTTTTGCACGAATTTACCTTATCCCTTAAGGACAAATGGGAATAAATAAAGCAGTATAAAAAGATTTTACAGGAAATAAAGTATGAAATAATATTACGTCAGAACAAAACAAAATGATGAGCTAATTGAAAAAGAAATTGATTATGAAGAAGAAAAGGAAGAAGCAACAGTGTTAAAAAACACGTTGATAAAGAAGAACCAATCATTTTTAAAACAGTTAACTACCTGATAAAATTGGATAGAATTCGAAGATGTTTGTTGTAAGTCAAAATAAAATTATGTTATGTCTGGCTAATTATTAAATTATTATTGAACTTATAATATTACTGATTAAGTACTACATATCGATGATATTACAATTTTAATTTTACGGTAAAAGCTGGAATATATATTTTATTTCACGCAGACCATATTTGCTAAAATATCTATCAAGCAATTTCGTAGCTCTTCCATGACAAAATACAAGAAACACGCTTTCATTTTGGAAATTTAGAGCCTTCTTTTCTGCCTCCGGAGCCCGCCGTCACCTTCCAATAAACACTCCGGGATGAAAACGTTATATAAATCAGGAAAATTGGAGGAAATTTCCCATGTATTCTTTCCGGAGGGGGTCTGCCTCGAATTGGATAAGTACGGTGTTTCGTATTTGGGAAGTCATTGGCGCCACAATGAAAAACTGATTTTTCTCTTTAAATATTTACTTATTACTTAAAACTATTGTGGTGTTTTGGGATTTTAGGACTCTAATAGTACCAGGATTCGAAAATATCATAATATTTATATAAACAAACTATATTTTAAATTTTAACAAAAACATATGTTCTAATAAATAAAACTCAAATTAAAAAAAAAAAAACAAAAAATAATAAAATAAACGGATTTAAACATTAATATTTTAACACCAACACATAATTAAAAACCTATATTCTAAATTCTGAACAACAAAACATGTAATTATAACTCTAATTAAAAAGAAAAAAATTTAAAACAAACAGATTTAAACATTATTTTGTTAACACTGATATTGGTATATCCTCATCTGATGCATCTGATGAATTATTAATATCAATAATGTTATTCCTATTAGTGAAAATAACTTGCCCAATCAAAGTTGGTTTTCTTTTTGTCTATATTTTGATCCATACACTTAAACAACAAAAACAAAACAAATCGTGGCTAAGCTGGGGATCCCAAAGTTGGCGCGGCGATGCTTGTGTGACAGAAAAATAAATCGCTACAGTTAATATACTTTTCTACAGGGGCGTATTGAGACATTTTCGAATGTATAGAATGGTAGAAAACATTTTTAATTTAATAAATAAATTTATCGTATATATCGGATATATATCAAGGTATGAATATCATAATATATACCGTGATATATATCATGATATATATCACTTGTGAGGTGAGGTTTTCCGGGTTTTCCTCACCTGTAAGTCAAATGGCACCATCAATCATCTTTAAGTCGCCCCGGAGCGCCACGGCAAATAATAATAATAGCCGTCCCTTTCCCCGGACAAGCTCAGCTTTTGGGGTTAAAATTCACTCGTAAGGGGGTGAATTAGGGAGAGTATTATTATTATATTACTTGATATATATCCTCCGAACCCTGTATAGTACCAACTAGGGTTTTTCATTTTCAATATTCGACAAGAAAATCTCATGAATTCTGGAGTTGTTGAAATTTTTTTAAATTTTCAAGAAAATAAGAAAACCCTTTCATTTTCTGTAGATGTTGGCTTTACTGTTAATAAGCCTTGATATAAAATTTTCAGATTTGGTGTTCTTTACCCTTACACACTTTAAATAACCTCTTGCTTCATTTCTTATTACTCAGTGTGTACACACCACTCAACCTCTTCAACAATATCTAGTAATGCTTCTGATATTAGGATCGTAGCATCTTTTCTTGATAATGCCTCATCAAAAAACCGTATTGGATGCAAGATATTTAACAATTCTTCCAGAACGCCAATATTATCATCATTCCACATTGAGGACATATTCAAATTGAATCGGTCATTTTGAAAAGGGGCCACATCCACTTTTTTGACATTCAGCATGCCTAGCATTTTATCATAAAAGGTCATACTCCTCTTTCCACTAGTGGCAGCAGAGCCTGACGATGCTAAAAATCGCAACCGGGCACCAAATTACTGTATTATTATTAACTTGTTATTAGTTGTTAGAATATTATTTATTATAACTTTAATATTATTATATTTACATAATTAAGCAATTTGGGTATTTTAAAAATTTTAAGTTTAGTATTTTGTGCAAGTCAGACTGCTGTAAATGGTACTGGAAGAAAAGCTTTAATGATTATTGATTAGATTGACGGTAACTGTGAATTACATAGTTTTTTTTCAGCTGCTTTCGTAAATGTTTCCTGTCAGTATCTAACGATATGATGGATTAAATTATACAGAAAATAAACAATTTTAAATCCAAAGATGAACAGGACATTTTTCTTCAAGGCCTAATAGATGTAAGCAACTGCAAAAAACGAATGTCTGATTCTGAACTTATTACTTAAGAGGAGTATTTTTACTTGGCTGTAGCGCGGAGCATGCAAGGGTTTCGTAGTACCCCACTTTTAAAGTTTATTTTTGACTTTTTCTAACAGAAAAAAATAATGCACGTGTAGGTAAAGGTTAAATCTATGCTTCTCTGGAGACACTTGTTCAAAATTTGATTTTGTTTTTTATAAAAAAAATACAAAACTCGACTTTTTTTACCCATTTTCTCAATTTGTTTTAGAAAAAACTAAATTGAATTTTGAATAAGTGGTTCCAGAGGAGCATAGATTTAACTTTTACCTACACATACATTTTTTTTCTTTTACAAATAGTCAAAAATAAACTTTAAAAGTGGGGGTACTACGAAACCCTTACATTGCAAGATTTTTCGTCTGGAAAGTGGCGCCTCTGTTAGAATTTTAAGAAATTAGTATTTGTGAATGAAAACAATTTATAATAGATTTAACTGATGTTTTACGAGGGATAAATAAATTTTACGTATTTGTACACCTTATTTCTTAAGTAAATCTTTTCTGTAATACTAAGATTGACATATTATATGCAAGGGTTTCATAGTACACCAATTTTACGGATTATTTATTTTTACTAAAAGAACATTTATGTACAGGTAAAGGTTAAACCCGTACCTCTTTGGAGTCACTTTAAAAATTTGAATTGGTCTCTTTTGAAAAAAATCTAGGACAAGAAACGAAAAAAATAGAAATGTTAAAAAATGCTAGAAGGGAACAATATATTTAATTTTTGCCTACAGGGGCATTTATTTTTCTTACAATAGAAATACGTTAAAAGCTTTTTCGTCTAGAGGATGACACCAACAAAATATATATCTTTTTCTACCATTTGGTGATAAACAGTACGTGAGTGATTTGAATTAATTTTGTTATTTTTTACATACAGTAATTTCGATCAATTATATTAAATTAATTTTATCATTCATTAATTAAAAAAATTATCCGAAATTAAAAGGAATACACTGAGATGTGAATTATAAATATATTTTTGTTTAATTTTTATATCTCACGGTTTTTTCACTTAAAATTTGGATAAATTTGTAAAAAATCTTCCAAAATCTTTTATTTATTGGCCACCCGATATGGCATGAACCATAAATTCAGAGCAAAATTAGATTTGGAAATTTATTTGCAAGAAAAAGTTTTTCAATGTGGACCTTCTATTGAATCCAAATTTGCTGCAAGTCTGGATAGAATTAAAATATGGAGCTAGAGAGCTAACTGTTGAAGAAGAAATATGCAGTAGAGAAATAACTTTTTGGAAAAAAGACAATTAGAAGTTTTACTATACCGGGTTTTGTGCCAAAGCCAAGTCATGTATTGATATTGTAAAACGCAGATGATTAGTTATCATATCAATAGAAATTGAATATTCACATATGAAACTCTGTAATAATTATTTATAACTTTATTAACTTCATACGGTCAAAAATTTTAGCTATCTTATTTAATTTTAAATATAAATTGATTTTCATTTTAACTTAGAAATTTTCGAAAAGTTCACTATACTGTTTAGTTGTTGCAAGTTTACTGTGCTTGAGTAGCTTTCACCCGCCTAAACCGAACATGAGCTATGTTTAGAACGTCTCTGAGGTGGCCGTAGGCCACCTAGATGGATGCAGAATTGAAAATCATGAAAAACATTTTTATCAATATGGCGGCCCCTCACCTATCGACAACATGAGCCGGGTTTTCTATGGGCCGAATCGACATAAAAAGTATACGGATGGATAGAAAAAAAAATATAAGACTTTTTTAACTCCTGTGTGTCATCCCCCCCCCCGTCACTTTTTTAGGGGGGGGGGGGTTTCAAAAAAAAAAAACTTGTATATTCCAAAAAAATTCTTTCTATAGTCCGTGTGGTGACTTGGCAAAAATAAAATTTTTTCGTATTTCGGAATTTTGAACTGTGATATCTTCAAGTACTTATTTAAAACCTTTACCCAACACATGACAGTTATGACTGTCATTATTAATGTCATTTTAGACAAGTAAACTATCAAATAACACACTAGTGTATTATAATTCATAACTCACTAGTGAGTTATGGATTATGACGTTCATATTTAAAGTAAAGTAGTATTCTATTTATTTATTTCTATTACAAGCAGAATTCACATTGATTTTAAAATTAAAGGAAAACGCTAACGGTTTATTCGAATTTGAAGTCATTGTAAAATTCGTTGGTTCATTGGAACCACTCGCTCCCATATCGGTACAGCTGCTGACAGTGCTGGAAGACGCCGACATACGATATCTATCTTGTTCGTAAAATAATTTTTTTCTGCGAACTGGTTTATTTTGGGCAAAAAATTCAAGAGACATTTTTTGTTTAGAATGAAACAGGCTATCGGAAATAAATTTTTAAATGGTAAACAAATAATAAGACAAAAAGTTACGTTGGAACGAAATGTTAGGGGTTGCGTTTTTCACCCCTTACAACCATGGGGTACACCAAATAAATTACTGGCTAAGTGTCTTTTTGGTAGTAGAAAGTGACAGGTTAATTTCAATATTGTAACTTGTTTAGTGCTTGTGAAAAAAATTGTTAAACAAATTTTATGTACCCCCTTTAAGGGGCTGTATCTTAACAAGGGATGTTCCAATGAAGTTTCTTTGTATGAAAGATCCTATCTTTTTTTCGATGAGGAATCACCCCCTTAAATGTTTTACACTTATTTAGTTACACCCTGTATAACATAGACAAATCATATATTAGAAGAATGGAAAAAAGATGAGTAAACAGAATCTAAAATAATATACTGGGGTTATCATTAAAAAAAACATATGTTTGGTTCGTACACGAGCTATGCAACACCCTCTATACCTCCCAATAATTTTAAAATGTTAAACTCAAACCTGTCCATAATTTTCTTAATACATTTTTTAATATCTCTTTAAACAAGGAAGATATCGAACTTTTCCACAAAATTGGTCCACCCTGTATATTTTTATCGCTTAACCTAAAAAAAATTAAATATATTCAATAAAAATCAATAAAAACATAAAGGCACGCAACAGTATTTACGGGAAAATGTATGAAAAGTTGCCTAAGTCTAATAAGTTTTTGCAGAATTAACCTATTCTGTCAAAATAAAAAAATATCTTTAAATAATTAGCGTGAAGTTAAAATGTATGGATTGTTATTTATAATTTCAATTTTGTTCGAAAAAAAACATAGAATAAATGATTAAAACTGGTTTTCTATCAGTAAGTCACAAGTTCTAGCCACATACAATAATCAAAGGCAGAAATCTATAGTTCTTGCTGCATGAAAATTTAATATTAAACGGATGTTGAAGAACATCTTGAAATGATATTTATTGTTTATTTAAAACCTTTCAAGTTTCTGATGTCTACTCTTTCTACTCTTTCATTGTAAATCAAAAAGGTAAAATGTAAACGTGTAGTTGATATGCCAAAATTACAAAATATCACCCTAAAATGCACGAATTATCCGCAGCTAGCGCTAGAATTGCTTACGCTTCCCCTACCATGACTTCGCACGGAGCGAATAAAGAAAGGAGCGGGATTTTTTTTAGGTTGGTACGAAAATTAGTTTAAAATAAGCCTAAAATTAGCCTAAAATTAGCCCAAAATTAGCCTAAAATTAGCCTAAAATTAGCCTAAAATTAGCCTAAAATTAGCCTAAAATTAGCCTAAAATTAGCCTAAAATTAGCCTAAAATTAGCCTAAAATTAGCCTAAAATTAGCCTAAAATTAGCCTAAAATTAGCCTAAAATTAGCCTAAAATTAGCTTAAAATTAGCCTAAAATTAGCCTAAAATTAGCCTAAAATTAGCCTAAAATTAGCCTAAAATTAGCCTAAAATTATGGCAATAAAAATTTCAAAAATCATAAGGTGCTCTGCTAGCATGGTCGCTAGCAGAGCAGATAATATTTCCTGAAAAGAAAGAAGCGGAAATTTATTCATGTTGGTAGAAAATTAGCCTTAAGTGAGCCTAAAATTGAGACATCCATTTTTAAGTTATTTCAATTTTTTAATGAAAAACTCTCTAAACTCGTATTGTCAAACTAGAGTACCTAATTTTTTCATTGAAAGCAAGAGCCACCCTAAAATGAGCCTAAAATTATGTCGTGTCTATTTTTTTAGTTATCTCAATTTTATTAACGGGAAACACTATATAGTCGTATTGTCAAGCTAGCAGAGCTCCTAATTTTTCCGATAAAGGCCAAAGTGGAATTTTTTATGTTGGTATAAAATTAATCTAAAATGAGCCTAAAATTATAACGTTATACTTTTTTAGTTTGCTGAATTTTTTAATAAAAAACGCAATAAGTACCTGTTGTTAAGTCAACAGAGTACCTAATTTTTTGTATAAAGGAGCAAAAAATTTTTTAGGTTGGTACAAAATTAGCCTAAAATTAGCTTAAAAATATGGCGTAATCAAAATTTTAAAAATCCAAAGGTGCTCTGCTAACTTGATATCAAGCTGGCAGAGCACTTACTTTTTCCTGTAAAGAAAGGAGCGGAATTTTTTTTATGTTGGTATTAAATTAGCCTAAAATGAGCCTAAAATTATAGCATACTCAGAATGTGAAACATCCAAAGGTGCTCTGCTAGCTTGATACGTTTCCATCCTGGTCACAGCTACGATGTCTTGCTTAAAACACAAATTAAATTCTTCTAAGCTTTCTTCTATAATTTCCTTCGTCTCTATTGCTCTGCATTGACATGGGATAAACAAGCCCCAAATTGTAGACAGCGGCTTCTGTATAGTGGAGACAAATGTTAAAATACCTCCTATTTCTTAAGCTTGTCCATTTGCCAATACTAGGGCTAAAGCGGACCGACTTATTTTGCTGCATTTGACTTAAAAATGTTAGCATTTGTTTCTTTTTTTTTTTTTCATAACATTCAAGTATTGGCTTGATAACGCTGGTCTCATTCTTTGGCAATTTAAATCCTCTTAGCTTAAGAGATTGACGTATAAATTTACTTCTGGTTATTTGACGAATTGCGAGACCATTTTTTTAGTTAAAATAGACACATTTTCGCCCAGCTACTGCTCAAATGTTGGTTTAATTCAAGATAGCGCCAACTGAGACTAACGCGCAAACTGTGGACTAGTATAAATACTGTAAAAAATCGGTAAAATGTAAAATTTGTTATTTAAAATAGAATCCACTATATGCACAAAGAGTGTGAATCCTGTTATCAGATGTTGCAAACTAAAAAACGTTAAAAAAAGAGACTATGAAGTGAAACAAACCAAAAGTGGCAATTTTCGCATTGAAGCTTACAATAATTTAAAATTATTAATATCGAAACAAAAAACTACTAACCAACTAATGAACAACAAAATTGTTTCTCTGGAAAATAAAATTAAAATCGAAAAAATCAAATATTTGGATCTACAATTAAAATTTAATGAAATAAGATTTGAAGCTGACGATATAGAAAACAAAAATAAGAACCAAAAAAAATTTGTTTGGTGTAGATAATGAAGTACCTGTTTCTAGGTCAACTATTGATACAAATCACGAAAAAAAGGGAATCCTAGTCCGCAAATTCTACATCAGAAGCAAAATATTAGTTATGACAAATAAATAGGAAACGAATTATTCTGAAACAACGAAAACAGTAACTAAGGAAACTTTCGAAAACTTAGAAAAAGGACAACTAGATATTATGGCTGAATTAATAAATGATACGGATGATACAAATACTGATGCAACAAATACGCAAAACCTTAAAAATCAGGCAATTTCATTTAAAACCGAGATGCCACATAGGTGTGGCCCAGGAGAAAAAGATGTGGAAGAACTAAATAGTTTTGTAGGAAAAGCTAAAAAAAAAACGTGTGTGGCTTTTTAATAGTAATGTTAAAGATCACGTTACAGAAAATATGATCATAACACATCTAGAAAAAAAGTGTAACAGAAAACACTTGATATCTGTAAAGGAACTACAAATATAAAAAAAATTGCTAACAAAAAATGCTTTATGATTTTATGAATCAGGAGTACACTAAAGGTATCTGGCTTCGTGGGATGGCAGTCTACCGTTTCGACTTTAGAAAACAAGAAAATAGATACAAAAATATTAAGGAAGCAGAAAAACTAGATGTTATCATACCAATACTAAAGAAATCAGAACTAATGAAGAAAATATGTCAAAAAATAATGGTAACAAAAACTTTACAACTTATGCCTTTCGATATAGTCGGGAGGAGCGCACCAAACTCTAGGAGTATATTATACACGTGAAAATAATGTAAAAAAAATCATATGTTCTTATCCGATTTTCATTTGTTTTCAAGTTATAGCATATTAACAAATAAACAAATTTACACATATAAATTCTCTTATTCTAAATTTGAATAAGTATCTGACATTTTGCAACACTAACAATCACATAAATTCGAAATTCAACGTTCAGTTACTGTTTACTGTACACTGACAGTTCATCAGAACGTCAGAATTATCAAATACCTTTGAGCCTTGAACATATGGCATACTTTGATAATGATAAAATTTAGAAGTGGAAAGCTAGATGAACATTTTTAATTACGCCATAACTTGAAAATCGGATAAGAACATATGAGTTTTTTTTTACATTATTTTCACGTGTATAATATACTCCAAGAGTTGGTGCGCTCCTCCTGACTATAAGGTATACAGAAAAATAGTATATTGTTTTATTAGGAGTAAAAGTATAACTTTTTGTGGCGAGTCTGAATGTTTGATGGCCGAACGTTAGTGAGGCCGACAATTTCAGACGAGCCACAAAAAGTGCTTTTGCTCCGAATGAAACATGCTATTTTTTCCGCAAACGGCATCCAGACTATAGAACTAATTAATATTTAAATAAAAATTCAAAAAGATTGCAACGAAGTTGATAAATTCAGGGAATAATAATTATAAAACTGCGCACTACATTTCCGTGGTTACTGGTTTTGTGATTGCCAAGTCAAAAACAAATTTGACAGTTCAATAATATTTTATAATGTCAGAAATATTGTAAGTGATTTAAAGCAACAATTGGACTGTGCATTTTTGGTAAGTACTTGATCATCAAAATTTCGTTTGTTGTAGTAAAGTGTACTGAAATTTTCTTTTAGATTATATTATGTCGGATTCAGAACCCAACTGTACACCGCCCGACGTTGTTGAAATTGCTAAGGCAGCTACGAATGATTTAATTCCAACTAAGTCAAGTAGAGTTTATAATCATGCTTACGAAAGATTTCTCACATGGTGCAATGATAAAAAACATTTCAAACTATTCGGAAAATGTGCTACTAGCTTATTTTTTTGAAATGACAACTAAATTAAAAATGAAGAGTTCAACAATGTGGTCTCAGTATTCCATGATAAAATCATTACTGAATATTAAACATGGATTAGATATTAGCAAATATATGAAACTACGTGCTTATCTGAAGAAGCAGAATAAAGGGTATACTCCCAAAAAGTCAAAGGTATTCACAAAAGACCAGTTTAAAGATTTTTTAAATAATGCACCTAATGAGCAATATCTAGGAATTAAGGTTAGTTATAATATTCTAACCTGCATAAATACAATCAAGTTTTTAAATACATACTACTTTTAGGTTGTTCTAATAATGGGCGTATCTGGAGCATGTATAGATGCGATGAAATGGTGAACATGACAATAGATGATATAAAAGATTTAGGATCTGTTATTCATATAAAGATTCCTGATAGTAAATCTAAAAAGCCACGAACGTTCACAATTATTGGAGAAAAATATATAAATCTTTACAGAAAATATACTTCTTTACGTCCACAAGCTATGGAAAGCCGACGCTTTTTTTTGAAATTTCAAAAGGGAAAATGTTATCGCATGGTCATGGGAATTCATAAAATTAGTAACGTACCCAAAACAGTAGCAACTTATTTAAAACTACCGAATTCAAAAGATTACACCGGCCATGCGTTAAGAAGAACTTCAGCTACTTTGCTTGTGGATGGAGGAGCTGATATTACTTGTTTGAAACGGCATGGAGGTTGGAGGTCGAGCACTGTCGCTGAAGGATACATTGAAGACTCTTTGTCTAATAAAAAACAAACTGCAGAAAAAATCTTGATGTCGAATTCTTCTTCACTGTACCTGAATGCAGCTTCTCATGAGCGAAATTATGTCGACGTTGATGTAACAGAAGCAACAACAAGTAAGGAGTCACGGGAAATTTTGTCGATGAACTCTTTCAACTCTGCACAAAATTCGCTTGAATTGGAAGTGAATAAATCAGGTAGTGCATTAAATATGTGTGGTGCAACCTTAAATAACTTTTTGTACGGCCGTCAGCATACAAAAAAGTACTTTTTTGTCCGCTCACGGCCGTACATAAAAGTGGCGTCTGTGAAATCATACTTCAACATCATGAATTGACGTTAATAATGTCTACTTTTTTTGACGTTTGCGGAAAAAATTAGTTAGCCAAACCATATTTTAAGAAAGAAAGTAAATATATGTTGTTTTTCAGAACACTGGCTAAACGATAATAAAATCGATATGTTACAGCTTTGTGATTATTCTTTGATAACTAAGTATTAGACACAACACCAAAGAGGTGGAGTCTCTATTTATGCAGAAAGTAATATGTTAATAGAACCTGAATGCCGCAATTTTACTATTGAGAAAGTAATCGAAATATCTAATATATAAAATTCTCGTGTCACAATGTTCGTTCCCATACTCCTCCGAAACAGCTCGACCGATTCTTATGAAATTTTTTATGCATATTCAGTAAGTTTGAGAATCGGCTACTATCTATCTTTCAATCCCCTAAGTGATAAGAGGTGTCCACCCCAAATTTTTTTCTTGTTTTTGGATAATTTTTTTTTTTAATTTTTTTATGTTTTATGTTCCAAATATTTTATATATTTTTCAGTCAAAGAAAGTTTCGAAAAATTAGCTTTTAAAATATTTTTTAACGCTGCACGTCTGCAGGAAGAATGTTAATTTATATTCTTTACTTCGGGGAAATCCATATGGCTTTAGGAAAATCCCCTAAATCGAATATGCTCCACATAAAGGTCTTGTTAGGCAATTTTCTGTACACTATGTACTGCTTTAATAGTAGTACACTGCTGTAAATAAAACAGTTTTATATAGAAAATATGCCTATTTGATTTCAAATAGTTTTATACTTACACAAATTCAAAGTATTTTTTGATATACATACATTTTGAATTAGAAAAATTAATTAACCCTCCGGCGGGCGCGATTGTCAGATTTTCAAGACCGGGCGCGCCGCGGCATTTACACCGCATTTGGAGATTTTGCTTTATTTTGCTTGAAATTAAAATATAACTAATTGTATTAAGGAAGAAGGCTTTTATTAATTAATCAAATGCAGAACTAAAACTTATTGCGTTTAAACTTATTTTACAAAAATAACATACAGAAATAAACTTAACTAAAGTAATGCAATACATACAAATATAATATATAAATATAATAATAATATTTTTTTTTTATTTCAAAAATGAGTCGCATCCACCAAAAGGTGACTAGCGACGGTACAATAATTATAAACAAACAAGTTACATTATGTTACATAAAAAAAAAAACAGAACAATACTACATTTTATGGAACAATTGTATGAATTTTAAGTACGCAACAATATCATTCCACGGACAGTTTTTTCCTAACAATACGCTTCTGTCATTTGGGATCTTATAGGTAATACGATGGATATTAAATTGAGGACAATCCAGTAAAAAGTGGTTAACAGTTTGTATAACATCACATTCTTCACATCGAGGAGGATCAGTCTTATTCAGAAGATATGAATGAGTGAGTGCAGTGTGACCCAGTCGTAAGCGGGTAAGAATCGTCTGCACTTTCCGATTATTAGTAACAGGTTTCCAAGGCAATACATTTTCTTTAATAGACCGTAATTTAGATTGGGAATGTTCCCATTCTCGGGACCACCTACACAAAATTTTACTTTTAACATAGCCTTTAACGTCACTTAGTACAATAATTATAATATTATAAGTGTTCGATGGTACACGAAACTATCTAAAAATCTTTTATTTTCATTATTTGTTGGATATATAGTATATATAGCAAAATTCACTAATGTAAGCATTTGTGGTAAATAAAAGTACGTAGATATATCATTTTTAATGCTAGTCATTATTTTAAACTAAATATTTATTTTTTATGTATTAATTTAATTATCTCTGCTTCATGTTTTATTAATTCGTGGAAACGAAAATACGCGTAACTTTCATTAATTCAGCCAAACAATAAAACATTAAAAAAATCTAAATTATACTTTCGTAAATCATTCTAGATTCTAGACCAACGAAACCAGACCAGAATTTAAATTTATGTACATTCATAATTAAATGGAATGGAAAAATGTCTACACAAAACAATTCTTTTTAATTTACTTTTGTCTTTAAAGAAAGCATGTACCTACTTGTTTTGTTATTTTGTGAATAAGTATTGTTACGCAGGTTTTTGGTAACTCAATTTATTTTAACACAACATTTACAATAATTAAATTATACAACTGATAACATGAACTGTAACGTCTATCATAAACCTGAAATTCTGACGTCAGGATCATCGATTTATATAGCTCTCCTTAATCTTCTAGAAACTTCTCGAATTATCCGGATTTTTCTTGACACGGAATGACATTTCCAGACATTACTGGACTATTTTATCTTCTTCTTTTACTCGTACTTCTACTTATGAGACCGCAGAAAACTGTAGGCTGATGGGTAACATTGTATTTCTTTTTATTTTCGTATGTTTCCTATAACAGACGCAGGCTACTGCAGAGTGCCAGGATAACATTGATTTATCTTCCATAATTATCATCTCGAATAACTTGATTACTGAGACCTGATTGAAGCGAATGGGGAGAATCTGGACCACAGTATGGCGCTAACTTTTTAATGTGAACTACTTTGGGTTTACTTAAGGACCGTGTAGGGACCTTCCCAGTTCCGTTGCAGTTTCTGACAAAGTCCTTTTTGGTGCTTGGTATAGCCATACTGGATCGCCTTCCCCAAAATGTGTCCCTTTGGCAAGCATGTCGATTTTAGATTTTGCTTTATAGTATAAGAGCTGGCAACGTCACGAAAAAAAGTATTTTAGGTCGGCTGATCTTTTGATATTTCTTTTCTTATTGAAGCTTGGTGGGGTTACGGTACATCTGACTGCTGTGCTGTGAGTGGTTGCGTTTTCTTCTGCGCATCCTATTTGTACAGGTACAAATTTCGTATTTTCAAATCATTTTAGGTCGATTTTTTTTCTTCATAATTTTCTATATCCCTTTTAGCAATATAATTATAAACTGCCATACAGTTTTGTCGTTGCTAATTCCGTGCCAGATGCTATTTTAATAATTAAAAAAAATATTTTTTTAAATCATTTTAGTATAGCTGTAATTTTAATATAATATAGTTATGCTATCAAAGAACTTAAAATTAATTTGCCATACATAAATTCAGTTGTATAATGAGAAGCCGGACCGATTTGAGTCTCCTCCTTTTGATTCTCAGATACGAACATTGAAAAATATTGGCCTATGGTTCTATGATGTCTTTCTACCATTCCGTCGGACTGTGTGCGGAGAAGCGTAGTGCATGTTTCTCTGATGCCTAACACCTTCATTAATTTTTGCCATAATTCACATTCAAAATTTCGTTCTTGTTGAAAATGCAATTCCAAAAGGACTCCATGTCTCACTATGACGTTTGTCATAATTGCTTGTGCTACTGTCGACACTTCCTGATTAGGAATGAGCGCTATTTCAGGCCACTTTAAAAAAAGTCTATAACAACCATCAAGTATTTGTTTTCTCTTTCTGTTAATGGAAGTGGTCCGAGGATATCTGTGACATTTTACCTCGACTTTTCGTTCTGGGTCCTTTTTTGCCATTGCTTAGATCACATTCCTTACACCAATCTTCTACATGCCGTCAGCAAATGACCCAGTAAAATTTTTCCCGAACTCGTGCCAACGTCCTATTAGCACTAAAATGTCCTTCTGAACGGCTGCTGTGGAGCTCCTCCAACACACTTCTGGCATGTGATATCGGCAGTATGACGTGGCTGACTGCATGTACTACATCGGGGCTCTCCCATTTCCTGTATAATATGCTATTGTGAAGATACAGGGAATCCCACTGAGTCCAGTACCCTTTAATAGTTTCACTATAGTTAGCTATCTCTTGTCATGTAGGTCTAACTCCATTTTTGAGCTATTCTCGGATAACCTTTAAGTCATTGTCTTTCTTTTGAGGCTTTCGAGGCTGATTCAGTCTTTGTCATCCTCTGGCTTGATAATGGTCTCGAAGTTATATTGTTGTAGTCTTTCTATTCATTTAGCAACTTGTCCTTCATGGTTTTTAAAATTTATCAGCCACTGAAAGGCGCTATGGTCATTCTAATGATAAAACTTCTTTTAAAAAAGTAAGTATGAAAGTGTTTAAGGGCTTTGACAACAGCTAAAAGTTGTTTCCTAGTGACGCAATAATTCTTCTTAGCTTTTCCCAAGGTTCTTATTAAAATACACAATTACTTTCTCCTTCCCTCCTGTTTTTGGGATAAGACGGCATCCACGTCATGTTGACATGCATCGCAGTTCAAAATGAGTTGTCCTTTTTAATAAGGTTAGGCTAGGAAGGGTGCCTTCAATAATTTTTTTAAGAGGGTTCTATACCCGTCTGCCATATTGGAAATGTTAATGTTCAAATTGCGGGCTTAATACTAACCAAAAAAACCAAATATTTTTTTGTATCCGAGCTTCTTATGCATCGTATATTGGCGCATGATAACTTTTTTTATAAACATACAAAAAATAAAATGAAAAAAATATAAAAATAGTCATATACGTATAAATATTATCATCCGCGATTCTTCATTTGCCACTAAACAACTTGTGTATGTATCATTTTTGAAAAAAGTAAGTAGTTTTTCTAAAATTGAATATTGCTTAAAAATTTCAGTGGGCACCGGTAGCTGCTGCCCCCAACGGTCCCCTTTTACGTTTGGATACCATGATAATCAATATTTTCTATGCTAGATGACGTACCAGTCGCAAAAAGTATGTTCAGTTGCCTAAACAAATAAATATTACAGTTACCTCCCGATCTATTTATAGAACGGCAAACAATAAATATTGTGTATATTTGGCGAATTTTGAATTCAGTTCCAGCCAGTTATTAGGGACATAAAGATTGAAAACGCAACGACCGCAGCAACGGTGGCGTTATCTAGCGTCTCAGATGTTAACTACAGGTCTACGTCGTTTGTAGAGAGACCAGTGTTGCCAATTTTTTTTTGAGAGATCGTACAAGTATAGTAGAAAAATGGTATTTCGAGAAAAAAAATGTACAATAGATACATGTCAAATATAACTTAAATGGCATGATAATTTATTTATCTATTCTATTTAAAAAAAGTTTACAACAAAAAAAACTAAAAAAAATACATGAAACTTTAAATTAACACATTTAAAGTAATCAATGACTGTCACTTGAAAGTGATTGAAATTTTGCATGCTAGCTCTTCTTATGCCGTGATAGTCGGTGTACAAAATCACCATGATCAAAATTACAATAAGTCGGAACGAAAATGACTGCTTGCAGAAATTACGAACGGCCTATAAATCTTTGCAAGTAGTTTTTGAGTTTTGTTTTATGTTCTGAAGTTGTTGCAGATATTTAAATATTTTTACGATCAAGGTCTTTAGTACGATCTCACTGATGCAATCCTTCATCGTACCACTATCGTACAGAGAATTAAAAAATCGTATAAATACAATTTAAATCGTACGGTTGGCAACACTGAGACAGATAGTAGAAGTGGACAGTTTGTAAATATAAATGTCAGTTTTATGTATATCGAAGAATCCTGAATATAAATTTTACATTTTGATTTCTAGATTGTGTTATCCTCTAGATGAACTAAGCGAAATAGTTGTGGCTGTTTTTGTGAGAAATTTAAGGATAATAATTATATTTTGTAATATTGCAATAAGTCGGAGAACGTATTGCATTAGTAACACATGCCACATGAACAAAGTTAACAACTCCAATGTGGCGTTCTTTAATTAACCAAAGTAGGTAAGATCTATTCATGTAAGTAACACAAATAGTAATCAACTTTTGTCACAAACTATTTATTGTTTTAGAACAAGAAAATGGCTTCAAAACGTTAGAAAGAAGATTTGATATAGGAAGAAAAATATCTGGTATTCCCATTATTCAATTTGCACTCAACATTTTTAAATAATATACCAAAATAAAAACAAAAATGCAGTGTTACAAATAACAATCAAAAATTAAAAAATATTTGTCATGAATATAGATTTACAATAATTAATCGATAATAGACTGTAAGTGTAGTATTCTTTTTAATAAATAATTTAGCGTAATTACATTGTTTAAGTTTGTTTTCAAGAACATGAGAGTGCAGTCGATATTTATGCAACCTTTATTATTAGGATTTTAAATTTCCCACTGCGTTGTTTGATATCGATGAAAGCGCCACATAGTGGGTCAGATGTTAACTGCGATAAAGCTGGTCGTTGTTAAGCATTGTCTTCTTATGGGCGTTTCCTATCTTTACCTTATCTCTGGTTCCAGCTTTTAGGTTCGGTGTTGCCGATTCTACAGATAGTTTGTGAATCCACAGACAAAGCTCATAGTAGCGTTGGAAATGGTTCGTTTTCAAAATACATTTCTACAAAAAATGTATTCCTAATGAAAGTAGTTTTTATTACGAAAAACAAAATTCACAGAAAGATAAATAGGGTGCGCATAAAATTGCTATAAAATAGGTAGTGTTACACAATAAATACAAAATCCAAGCACGAAATTATGGTCCAAAATTATAATATAACACACTTTTTTAAAAAATTATCCTACGTTCAGCTCTGAAAATTTTACGGTCGGAAAATTAATTGGTACCGATTTTGCTTAAAAAGTGGAAAAAAGACATTCCTAGAGCAAAAATCAAGGGGCTAATGGCGTTTAATAAAATTGCACTTTTCAACAAGGCTTTGCGTTGCAAAATGAGCTCATTATGAAACCCAAATCTAAAACCCCATTTATAAACAAATAATTTTCTATTCTGTAATGTGCAAATAAAAAGAAAGAAAGAATGCCACTCTTGGCAACGTTGTAATTTCTTGTGTTGTCATCAAAATAAGTAATCTGTCTGTGGTTGTCAATATCATTGCGAATGCGAATCAAATAACAAATACATGTGTGTTTATTAGTAAAAAATATTTGTCATGAATATAGATTTGCAATAATTAATCGATAATAGACTGTAAGTGTAGTATTCTTTTTAATAAATAATTTAGCGTAATTACATTGTTTAAGTTTGTTTTCAAGAACATGAGAGTGCAGTCGATATTTATGCAACCTTTATTATTAGGATTTTAAATTTCCCACTGCCTTGTTTGATATCGATGAAAGCGCCACATAGTGGGTCAGATGTTAACTGCGATAAAGCTGGTCATTGTTAAGCATTGTCTTCTTATGGGCGTTTCCTATCTGACTGCATTAATGCGCATTTAGTTCGACTTTTTTAAGTGATGTCTGTTCGACTGACAGAACCTAATTAGTTAAAAGTCAATTATTGCATTCGACTCAAATTGCTCGGTACCAAGGCATAGTGAAATTTTTGTTCGACTGGCAGGTGCTCTTGCTCAAAGTTCGAATTTTTTGGAACTGTACTTTTTTTCAGTGCCAGTGTCATTTAGGAGGTTAGGAATTATTTAATATTTTCAAATATATTACCCTCTTTGTTTTTATTATTAGTGAGAATGGAAAATCTTTGAAATTAATAGAGATTCAATTTTTGGTTTGGCAACTATAAATAAATATCGTAAAAAAATTGTTAGAAACCTGAAATGTCAAGTGCTAACTGTTCCAGTCGAATAACAATAAAGTTGCGCTATACCAATATCGAACTCTAATTCGTGCTTGCTGTGTGCACGCTTGATATAAATTTGAATTATAAAAATGCTGCCCAAAATCAATTCAGAACTAAAAGCGCTTTGTCATCGAGCAAGAGCATTTGAGTCGAATCCGCTATAAATTAGGCATTCCAAACAAATGAAACGCGGTGCTAAGATTTTGTATGTCTAAAGGGTTGCGACATACGATGTAGTATATTTACAATACGTAAAATCAAAATTAATAAATTAAATTTTATAGAGACCGTTTATGCATTTTCTATAAATTGGCAGGCTTGGCGATTACTATTTTAAATAGAAATAGCGTCCAAGATAAAAGGCTATGTCGCAACCCCCTTAGATTTATGAGCCCTTCCCACTGGCAACTATTGTATGACAGGTCGTTGGAATATCTAATTGTGCGAGAATAATCACTGTGACTTATATTTGAATCGCTAATTGCAGAAAGGGGACATGTCACATTTTAATAATTATTCAGGAAGTTAAAAAAACCTTCTAATTTCTTTAAAAAAAAATATTTGTAATTCAAATTTTGTGGATATAATCTTTAGGATCCTTAGTATAAGTTAGAATAGACTGAAGAATTTTTTGATATTGTGTTTTGGCGCAGGTGCCAAATTTGACTTGTGGACATGTCACCTTTCTGCAGTAAAAGAAATCTAACAAGTTATTTATTGGAAAAAAATTTATTTTGGGTTTCTTTTGTTTACAAAATTCCTATTCAAATGTATTTATTGATCTTCTCGATCATTTTCTCCAGTGGGCCATGCAGTAATTTCTTCCCAAAATGCCAAATAAGTGTCCGGAATAAATTTAATAGTGTTCTTTATGTCAGCCATCTTTTTCTCATTAATGGGAAGCTTTTCGGTATAAACTTTTGTTGTAGGGTAGGTTATTGTACGTTTAGTATTCCTCAGTCGGAATGTATCCGATACAAAAGAATTTATAAATTCTCGGCAAACTATTTCTTCAGCAGAAGAAATGGTCATGTGATAAAATGAGGAGATAGTGAACGATTTTTTTTTGCTCCGAGGTACATTTTTTCCATATGATTCGTTACTCAAACAGGTTCTTCTGTAAAAATCTGACCACCAGTTTTTATAATCAAACACGAAATCTCTTGAAACCTCTACAATTGAGAATTTTTGTGGATCCTTTGAAGCCTTCGTGATTATTTCGATATATTCCTGGACTGTATAATATCTTTCATGTTTGTTAAGTTGCCTTTTGATTAAACCGAAGTCACGGTCGCATGGCATAAACGAATGACCTCTCAGAGGAAAGTAAATTTGTATCTCCTCAAATCTTTTAAGTTCCACTAAACTCATTAAAAATCGAACCATTATGTTATTCTTATTTTGTCCGCAACAGTTGTCACAGAAAATGTGGAGTTTTTTAAATTTATGCTCTTTATCTTGGTCAAAGTAATGCTTTAAAAAGGAACATACATCATTTGCTCCTTTGCCTGCCACTCCTTCATGGTATACATAGCAAGTCATATTTTTTGTTTTTAAATTGTGGATTCCGAAGGTACATACTGTAAGTTGACGGAAATAGTAAAGATCCTGCACAGGAATTTGCGGCAATGAAACATTAGCCATATAATCAATGCTAATGGATAGAATATCATCATTTTCTTCACTTAATGTTTTTGTTGAATTTAAGGCTGTATAAAATTTTTTGCTGCGACGTTTATGAATAAGAAGTTCAGCAACTGCTACTCTTTTGGCACCCTCGTTTAAAGTTTCACTTTTAATTTTTGCATTGAGCTCCTCGCAAGTAGGACATGTATCTTTTGCTGGTCTGCCAAATTTCAAATCATAATTTTCTTTAAAATAGGTCCAAAAAAATTTATATGAAATTTTATTATCTGGGTGCTTCTGACTGAACATTTCATACATTAATTTTACTGACAACTTACTGTCCAAGTATCGAACTTCTTTACTTGTATAATGTGAGATTTTCACAGGATAAGATTCAATATGACTACGAATGTTTGCAATGATGTGCCCTGCTATTGCATTTCCACTAACGTTTTTGCCACGCATATCTCGTGGACTTTTATTATTTTTTAATAGGAAAACAAGCCGTTCGCAACGCTTCTTCGATACCCCGTAAATTGATAAGAAAGCATTTTTACATACTTCAATTCTTTCTTTTTCATTAAGTACAAAGTATTTAACGGTTAAAGACTTTGGTTTGTTTCTGACAGCATTTATTTTTCCCCTTTTTCGAGAAACATTATGTATTTCCAGGAGTCTTTGCAAGTGCAAGTCTTGTTGATCTTTTGAATCCATTTCGTTAAATAATTGAAGCATGTTACATTTTTCGATCGCACGAAAAAGGATTAAACATTTTTTCCGAGAGCAACTACAAAGAAATAATTTACTATTATACAATTTAATATTGCAAAACGGTAAAACTTACCAGTTATCACCAGCAATGTCTTTGGGCGGGATATTTTTGCCAGCATAATTAGTGTGTTGTAAACCACGTAGTTTTGCCTTTTTAATTATATTTCTCTTATAACATTCACTGTGTATAGAGCCTTTTTTTCTCTTTTTTGGTATTTCCACTTCACTTTCAGAATTTGAACTCATTTTTCCACGTCTCAATAGCAATAATATAAAATATAAACAACTAAGTTTACAAGGAAAAAGATAGGTTATAATCTACACCTACTGTGAGTTTGCGAATCTGAGTTATTTACCGCAGAAAGGGGACATCTATCGGATAAGTTCCGTTTCTGCAGTAAATGAAAATTTATTCGCTTCACCGCGCCGATACCAATAAAGGTACATATCCCATTTTTACAGTAAAGATGTGTTTTAACTTCTAGATCACAAAAATAGAAAAATGTCAATTTGGGAAAAATATGGATATGTCCCCTTTCTGCAGTTAGCGATTCATTTATTCGCTCCGTGCGAAGTCATGGAAAGGGAAGCAAAAGCGATACTAGCGCTAGCTGCGGATAATTCGTGCATTTTAGGGAGATATTTTGTAATTTTGGCATATCAAATACACGTATACATTTTACTTTTTTTCAAAAAAGTAGGTAAAAACAACACAATAAGCAACCGGAGTTGCTGTGTTGAAAATTGTACAAATACTAGCAAAAAAAAAAACAGTGAAACTTATATAACAAATTTCACTAACAAAGTGGAAATTAAATCAAAGAAATAAATGGATAGGTGTACAATAAGAAGAAAAATTACCTTTATTTTTGTGATAATAACAGTAATGCTGGAAATAGTAGACATCAGAAACTAAAAAGTTTTTAAATAAACAATAAATTATCATTTTACGATGTTCTTTAATATCCCTTTATTCTTAAATGTTCATTCAGCAAGGACTAGATTTCAAGATTTCTGCCGTTGATTATAATATTTGGCTGGTATGCAATTTTGTGACTTACTGGTCGGAAACCAGTTTTAATCATTCATTCTATGTTTTCTTTAGAACAAAAATGAAAATATAAGTAGCGATCCTTTTTATACATTTTAACTTCACGCTATTATAAATGGTTTCTACAATGACAACTTATTAGACTTAGGCAACTTCTCATACATTTTCCAGTAAATACTGTTGCCTGCCTATATTTTATTATTGATTTTTAATGATTATACATAATTTTCTTCAATTTAAGCGTGAAAAATATATAATAATAATAAATTAATGTTTTAATTGTTTTATAAATCCATATACTTTTATTAAAACTAACATATATACTTTTTATTTACGAATTCTATTAAAAATTGTATTTGTCAGTATAGGCAGAAATACTCCTTTAATACCAAAACAAATTGGCGCTGCTGTCGCGCACGGAGCGAATACGCTTTTCTATTTTTGAATGTGTGAAGGCTATAGAATAAAGTGTTTATAAAAAGTAATTATAAACAAAATAAGCTCAAAAAACTATAAATTGTGTTAAACCTATTAAAGAAAAACCGGTTATATATAGAAATCTAATTTTGTCAGTCATCAACAGCCGAAAATGCTACGTCTAGATGTTCTTATCCGAGAATTGATAGACTATGCAACCACAAATGCACAGAAATGTATTTCAGGTTGCCTAACAAATTATTTAAAAGGAGGGATTATGGCGAAAACGTATGGGACGTGGATTTCGAGGTTACGTATGAAATTGACGGAGCTGATGAGCATAGAACCCTCTTAACTCGGTGAAATAATTTTGACAATCCGGCGTTTAGTAAAATAGTTAGTCGATGAAGGGATTTAGTAATTCGGGCAAAATATTTGACGAATTTCTGGTAATATGAGCACACTCCAAGAAAACTTCTAATTTTCTTTGTTGGCCAATCTCTGACTGCTGCAATTTTCTCCGAGTCAGTTATCATTCCTTCTGCGGAAACGATGTGTCCTACAGAACAGGCTTCCGATTGGAACAGTAAACAGTTATTGTGATCAATCCTTAGATTTGCATTTCTTAATCTGTCAAATTTAGTAGGAGTGCGTTCAGAAATCTCGCACAGCGCGTCTGGACCACATACTTATAATGGGGTCTAGATGCGCCGTGCGAGGTTTCTAAACGCACTCTAGATGTTTATCAGAACTTTTTGACATGATTATTGTGTCATCGAGATATACTAATATAGACAAGTTTTCCAGATTAATCCTTTTAGAACCATTTCCATTAGTCGTTCAAAGGTAGCTGGGGCATTATAGAGACCAAACGGGAGAACCCGGAATCTGTATAATCCGCTGTCAGTTGAGAAAACTGTTTTGTCTCGGTCTGAAGGATGTACTTCCACTTGACAGTATACACAGAACTAAGTAGATCTGTCTTTCTTAATTACTTAAACCACAAGTAAGCACCAGGGACTAGAAGCTCTTTAATAATATTGGCATCCATTATGTCCTGTATCATATTTGCTACTTCTTTCTGTTTAGCAAATGGGAGCCTTCAACGTGCTTGCCGTATTGGCCTTGCATCGTCGGTATAAATTCTATGCTGGACAATACTGGTACACCCCGCAGATTTTCCTGTCCCGAAAATTTCACAGTTGGTATTGATAAATTCTTAGACTTTTCTAAATTCTTCGTTCGTCAAACGGCCATAATGTTTAATTAGCCATTTCACAAAGCTGGCGTCAACTGAATTACTTCTGGCGGCTTTTCCCGTAAAACCGTCTTTTTACTTGAATATGTTTTCTACCGGTGTACAGAGCCCTATTTTTTGTCCTTTCTTTAGTTTTAATGGTTTTCTCGATAAATTGTCAACCCTTACTGGAATCAGTTGATCTACGTTAACGAGACATCTAGCTACCAACATTTCTTCACTCACAAACTCTTCATTTTCCCCAATGCCCACATGTAAGCCGTGTGATTTCTCGCTAAGTCTCGCTGACACGATTCAGAATTTTAGGGTACTTCTATATCTTCTTTCAATAGAACCTCTATCGGTTGAGTCTTGTCCCCGAATTTAGGACAATTTCCTCGTTTCCAGTTACCAAAATTTTATTTTGAAAGTCGATGATAAAATTATTTTGTATAATGTCCATACCAATGCCACACTGAGCCTTATCTGCCACCAGAAATAAGTGTTCAATCAGGGCTTCGGGAGATTGATTTATTTGAATTTTCAGCATTATTCTCTGACTCTCGATTCATAGAACGGGCTTTGCTTCGACAGTTTCTTTGAAGATGTTAACTAGCTTTGAAATACCTGTTTTATTTTATTTATTTATTATTACTAGAGCTAGGAATATATGCAAAACGCCATATTTTGCATATGTTGCATATATACATATATACAATTTTTGATTTTAATTGCATATATTGACATTTTGTTAATTTTTTGGCATATATCTGACGAACTAATTGGCTGGACACATTAAAATTATGAGTTTTGGACCAAAATAATATTTTGTGAAATGCCTTTACAGGTCGATTTCCTAAAATTTTGAAGGATTAACTTTTTCCTGTAAAAAATTAAATTAATGGTGTAGGTACTTGGAAGGATTAAATTATAAACACCCTCCTTAAACCAACAAATTTTGCTAAATATACTTTCAGGTAATTATATTAATATCTTCAAATTTCTAAATGACTCAGTTTACTTTCAACTTCATTTCAGTCTTTATTGTTGTGTTGTGTTAACCAGTGGAAAAAATAGCAAAATTAATTGAGTCGTGGGTAAAATCTTATTCAGATTTTGTTGTAGAAGGTGATAACCAGGTGTTTTGTAAGACATGTTCTAAAATTGTGAGTACTTTTTATTTTATATTTTATTTTGACCTTTCACAATGGTAAATCAAACGAAAGTAAAATATTATTTCAACTCATAGTTAAAAAAAAGTAGAGCAACTTTACAACGTACGCATTTATTTATTTTAATTAAAACTTCAACATCTACAGGAATTTATTTGTTTTAAATTCCATGTAAAAAAAAGTTTCAAATCGACCAACACGCGAAAACACCTTTACATATAGCAAAGCAGAAATCTAAAGACACTCGCAGACAAAGTCAACTTCCCTTGAAACAATATTTAGAATCTGTATCGTCTAGAAGTGAACAAGCTATTTTTAATGAAGATTTATGCAGAGCTTTAGTGACTTCGAATATCCCTTTAATATAATCCAGATCTCCGATAATTTTTGCAAAAATACTGTAAATTTAATATTCCAGAGCAAAGTATATTACGCAAACGTGGTGTTGACAGTTTGTACATTGAGACTCGTAAAAAAATTCGTGAAATTACCGCTGGAAACCATTTCTATATTATTGTGGATGAAACAACAGACTCTTGTGGTCGATATATAGCCCATTTAATGATAGGTTCATTACGCGAAGAAATGCAAATTGGCCCATATCTAATCGCTTCAAAGCAATTAGATAAAACAAATAACTTGACAATAACTCGTTTTATCCAGACAGAATTGTCTTCCTTTTTTCTTCCGGAAGCAGTTCCAACAGAAAAATGTTTATTGCTGTTATCTGATGCTGCCCCGTATATGGTAAAAGCCGCACAAAATTTAAAAATGTTTTATGAAAACTTAATCCATGTTACATGTTTGGCTCATGGCCTTAACAGAGTTGCAGAAGAAATTAGGTCTAACTTTCCTTTAATAAATGATTTAATTAGTAATGTAAAAAAAAATATTTCTTAAAGCTCCTCTAAGAACTCAATTGTACAAAGAAAAATTTCCTGAATTACAGATGCCACCGGAACCTGTGATTACTCGGTGGGGTACCTGGCTTAAAGCTGCCTTTTTTACGCAGATAATTATAAAAAAATTAAAGAAATCATATTTGATTTTGATGATTCATCTAAGGGAATATCTAATACAAAAAAGTTGTTTCAAAATCACATATTACCAAAGCAATTAGTGTTTTTAAAAAATTATGCATTTGTACCCAAAATTATATTAGATTTAGTACACAAAAATTTACCTTTGGTGACTTCCGTAAATTTAATTAAGACGTTTGAATCAGAGTGTAAAAATGTCCAGGACGATAAATTTTCAAATGTAATTTTAAAAATGAAGGATTTATTGTTTTAAGAAACCTTGCTAATATTTATTTTGGTAACTTTGAAGATATTAATACTATTCATCCAGATATTTCAGGAAAATTTAAGTTTGCACCTATTACTTCTGTATATCAGTACATACTTACTGATAGGAGACAATCATTTAATACAGATAATTTAGAGAAACATCTAATTGTTCATTCGTTTTATAATAATGTTGATTTGTAAATAAAATTAGTTAATAATTAAATAATTATTAAGTATTATATTAGGTATTGTAAAATAAAACAAATAATAAATATTAATAAACTATTTCGATCAAATAACAAATTACTCTTATTGCATATGCTCTGCATATTTTCAATTTTTTACGCATATATTGAAGTATTTTGCGGCATATATATGCGCATATTTAACTACTTTTTGGGTGCATATATTCCTAGGTCTAATTATTACATTACTCAACAGGTTAAGACCCAATTACAGAGGAGTGCAAGAATATATAAATACAATTAATTTAGAAATAGTATATCAATTAATTGAACAGCAGGTGAGAAAAAAAAGCTAGGAGAATTATTTTTCCAGCATTTCATGAATATATGCAAAACTAAAGATTTCAGAGAACATTGTTATAGAAATAACACCTAATATTATGAATTGAACTATAAAACAAATCAAGCTGGCAACTTACTGATTCATAATTATTACATATGGTGTATATAGAGAATTTTAAGAGAACATTTGTTCTGTTTGTATTTATGTAAAATGTACGGGTGTTACTGGAAGCTATTCGAGGAACTGAAAAATTAAGACTATGAATCAAATATGAAAAATCAACTTTAAAATGAACTGTCTTAAATAGCAATACCATATAATAAAATTTGCGTCTTGTATCAAGACTCCAAAACTTATGTCTAAGTAGCAGATCATGATGTAGTGTACCTACAGGGGAATAAATTCCATCTTGTTTAAAACTTAAAAGTTTTAAACCCTATTTTATTCAATTTTTTTTCAAAATCAAAGGGCTTCTCCTTATAGAACTTGATGTTTGCTAAAATTTTCATGTTGTTGTCGCTCCTTGTTTTTCGTTTTTTATTTAGGATTTTTTTTACATCAACCCATCTTAACCTCCTACTTTTAACCGACTTCAAAAAAGGAGGAGATTCTTAATTCGTCGTAATATATTTATTTTTTTGTTAGAAAGTGGATACTTCAGGGGTGGTCCCATATTAAATTGTTCGAAATCTAATAAGTGGATCCATTAGAAAATCCTCAAACTCTTAATTTTTAATGTATTGTTATCTCAATTTATTTCAACTCAACTTTAACAAAAATTATACAACTGATAACATTAACTTATAACGTATATCATAAAACTGTCCAACTGAGGTCAGGATCACTGCATAAATAGCTTGCTCTAACCTTCTCGAACCTTCTCGAATAGCCTAGACTTTTCCTTGACATGGAATGACATTTCCAGACATGGACTATTCTATCTTCTTTTGCTTTTACTCATGACGACCACAGCACACTGTAGGGCGATGAGTAACATTGTACGTCTTTTTGTATTCGTACGTTTTCTATAACAGCCGCAGGCTACTGCGTAAAATTGATCCCTCCTTTCTAGTTATTCGCCCTAATTAACTTACCGGTACCTGGATGGAACTAACAGGAAGGATCCGGACCACGATATGGCGCTAACTTTTCAATGTGAACTACCTTGGGTTTAGTTCCCGCTGACAACTGAATGCGGCAGATCAGATCGTTGATTTTTCTTAAGGACTGAGTAGGGGCCTTTCCAGTTCCGTTACGATTTCTGACAAAATCCTCCTCGGTGCTTGGGACTGCACAGCCATACCTGGTCGCCTCTCTAAAAATGTGTATCTGTGGCACGCCTGTCGATTCTAGCTCCTGCTTTATTGGTGTGGGCTTTAAGTCGTTCTCGAGTGTTGTTGTTGTTGTTGTGAATTATATATTTTTTTCCCTTTTTTTATATTATATATTTTTTAAATTCCCTTCTTTGGTTTAATTTTTTTTTTGTTTTTGTTCCCGAGTGAATCCTGCCATTGCATACATCACATTTTTTACACCAATCCACTACATCCCGTCAGCAATTGACCCAATAAAATCTTTCCCGAACTCGTGCCAGTGTCCTTTTAGTATTAAAGTGCACTCCTGAATGGCTGCTATGAAGCTCCTTCAATACATTTCTGACCTGTGATTTCGGCAGTATTACTTGGCGGACTACATGTTCTCCATCGGGGCTCTTCCACTTCCGGTGCAATAGGCCATCGTGAAGATACAGGGAATCCCACTGGGTCTAGTAGCCTTTTATAGTTCTACTGTATTTGGCTATCTCTTGCCAAGTAGGTGTGACTTTATTTTTGAGCCATTCTCGGACAACGTTTAAGTCATTGTCGTTCTTCTGTCCCTTTCTCAGATTTTCAAGGGTGATTTCTTCTTCGTCGCCCTCTGGCTTGATAGCGGTTGCCCAAAGAGTAACTTTATCAACTAGTTCCTCTCGTTCTTCGAGCCTTTTACTATACCAGCACTGTTTCTCTAAACGGGGTTTCCCGAAGAGAATATCTGCGTTATTGTGGAGACCTCTTCGATGCTCTACTTTCTGGGTATTGTTAGAAAGCCGGCTCGGTGTGGGTGATTGGCTTCTTCGGGACGCATAGCTGCTGTAAATATTTCTTGTTGGTCCTAGCGGCGGGGTTCGAAAGATTGATCTGTATGATTTTCCGGTATCATTCCCTGATACTCGATTCATAGAATGAACCACGCTTCTACAGGTTTTTTGAAGATGCTCGATTCTTCCACAATTAAAGCATCTTCTGCTTCCATTTTAGCTGTTTCGTTGCATATTTCGTAGAATATTTAAAATCTGTGAGAGGGTAGGTCGGGAAATAGCATTAGTATTGGGATTCTCACTTTCCTGGGATTTAATTTCCCTGACTTTTGCACGAGAAGATCTGGATAGTAGTTTTACTGCTTTATATTCCTAAGCTTTAGCGTCTTGTGATGTTGTAGACATAGGACTTGCTGCATTGTAATCTATCAATGAATGCCTCTATTCCGATTTGTTCTTGGAAATCTTTGGGCACCTGTGGATAGGCCAGATGAATCAATTTTCTTGTGGCGGTCCCGAATTCCTGTAGTTTCTTATTATGTCTGTCTCGGACTACGAATCTTTAGCTGGATTTAAAATACCCATTTTAAATGCTGCTGGCCATATCTTGTCTCCAAAGTTTGGACGAGAGATGAATAACTAGGTTCTTCTTGTGGAAGTACTTTCAAAACGGTTGCTACTTGTCCTCGCAACGACACTATCAATGAAGCCATTGGCTCTAGCTGCAGCTTCAAATCTGAGTCGATACGTTTCTCATGTTGTCTGACCGTCAAGCGGGGGTGGCTTAATAGTCTTGCTAGTATGGCTTTGTGAATCTGGGTTTTGGATATGGCTTGATTTGGTTATAGATAAGGACGAGGTAGTGTTTTCAGTTTCTCTGTTGCTCATCGAAGCCTGGCTACGAATTCTTCGTTCTAATTTAACTAGTTTAGTTCTAATTTGCCTTTTGAACTCTACTCTAGCCTTTTTCTGTTGTTTTAAATTCTCTCGTTGTTTTTCTAAATTAGTTTTTAAATGCTCTTGCTGCTGTTCCAAATTAGCTTTTAAATGCCCTTGTTGTTGCTCTAATAGATTTACTCTAATTTTAAGCTGACTAACCTCTTGATTGAATGTTTCCTGAATTTGAAGCAAAGCATTCATAATTTCAACCACCTCTTTTCTACGCCTCTCTTTTTGCTTTTTCTTTCTCCTTCCTGCGTCTTTCCTTCTCCTTTTCTTGCCATTCCTTTTCCTCCTCTTCTTCCTTTCTGCGCCTTTTCTTTTCCTCCTTTTCTTCCTTCCTGCGAATTTCCTTCTCTTCATTTCGCCTTTTCTTTTCCTCTTCCATCTTCAAAAACCATGCTGGTGGGCCTGCAGTATTTATATATTTTTCGTACTCACTGGATCTAGTATTTACTATTAACTTCTAGTTTGTATCCCACCGCTGTCACCAATGTTACACTGGGTTTTGGTATCTCAATTTATTTCAACTCAACTTTAACAACAATTATAAAACTGATATAACGTCTATCATAAAACTGTCCAACTGACGTCAGGATCACTGCATATATAGCTTGCTTTAACCTCCTTGAATCTTCTCGAACTGCCTAGATTTTTGCTTGACATTTCCAGAAATTTCTGAACTATTCTATCTTCTTTTGCTAGTACTTTTACTTAGATCGACTGCAGCATACTGTAGGGCAATGAGTAACATTGCACTTCTTTTTGTATTCATATGTTTCCTATCACAAAAAACGAGACATCGGACAAAGTAAACCTATAATACTCTTCACAGACTACTCTATAAAGAGTATAATATTGATATAATCAAGGCTAAAACAACATAATGGACTAAAAAGATAGGTACCATATTTTTCTATGATATAGTGTCATATATCTCCAACATCCCTCTATAAATAGTACAACCATAGTTCAGTTTACATACCAAGTTCTGATATCGGTAAATATTTAACTAATTCTCAATGATATAGGTACATACCTAACATAGTTTGTTAAATTATTTTAGCCAAGTGCAATATTTATTTTTTATATCATCTTTAAAAAATGTAATGTAAGTTTGGCTTCCATTTTTTTGTAAATGCATGCGTCACCTTCATTCGAGTTAAATCCTTACCGCTACATTAGTCTGACACTGTTTATCAGTACCTCTAGCATTTATATATATGACATATTTCTATAACTTCAAATTCATTAGAGAAAACTTACAAAATAAAACAATTATTCATACAAAATTTTACTGGGGTCAAGAATATTCTTGTTCGAATAAAATATATAATAAAATTGTCATACTTGTGAAATACCTTCTAGTACAATGTACAATGATTTTTCTTGGATAGCAACTGCAATCTAAAATCTGTTTCCTTTCGCTCATGACTTTTTGTTTTTATAGATAATATTTTTTTATTGGCACTATGAAATAAATGATTTATTTAAAGATTTTTAGTAGCAAAAAAAAATATAATACCTAAGTTGACAGCTGACATATAAAATGTGCTACTGTGAGTTGCAGGTAAAAAAGGAAATAATTTAAGCATCTTTTATTTAAATATATTAACATTACTTTGAGTGGTACAATAAGAAACAATTTTGTTTTTTTTTTTTTGTATACATAAATGTATTTTACACTTTTTGCAGAAAATGTGTGTTTTTCCAGCACAATTTGGAAATTTACATCTTGTTTGGGAATGTGTAGGTTTATCGTCAAAGTCAGGAAAGTGTATACCATCTAATCGAATTTCTTTGATAGGTCGATATTCTTGACACCTTTTTTTGCTAGGTGTAGGAGATAAATGGGGTGAGTTATCAGTTGAAGATGGTCTTCCAGGTTTCTTAACCGTTTGTCCAGAATATATGAGCTCTTCTGCAATATACAAACGAAAATGGAAGAGATCGAAAGTATCTTTTTGGGCTATATTGAGGAACTTCGCTTCTTCTCGATATTCCAGCCATGCATTACAGCATGCCAAATCAAGAGCATGAGTAAACATCCTTAGGGTCCACTTTTTAGACCTTATGAAAGTTCTATATAAAGAAATCAAAAAATCTAATTTGTCAACATCTCCCATACTGGCATTGTATTGTTTTATCACTTCTGGTCGAGGCAACATAAGATACTTTTTTTCTATTTTGCTCCATCTCTTGCAAGTATCTTCTTCGCCTTTTGACTGGAAATTTGAAGCCATGGTTACACATTTGTTATCCAACCATCTAGTTAATATGACTTGTCCATCTGCACTAATGATTTCTTGAGAAAATCCTCGTTCTTTTTTAGCTATTTGCTTATCTGATAAAAGTGGAGGTTTTGCAAAACGGTCTGCTCTAGCAGTACAGGAGGCATAAATATACCTATTTTGAAGCCACTGCAATAGTTGGTAATTAGAAAAATAATTATCGAAATAATGCTGGTGGTTTGGATTGGTTATTCTTTCAGTAAGTTTTATTACGACAGCTGCGCTTTGACCGAAAACTTGTTGATGAAGCGAATTTATTTCTGTAGTAGGTCCTTGGTATAAAATGAAGTCGTAAAGTAAACCGGAACTTCCACACAAGGCATACAATTTTATACCCCATGGACACGGCTTTCCTTTTATGTATTGCTTAACGCTTAGCTGTCCCTTGAACGGAATAATTTGTTCGTCAATACTTAAATTTGTTTCAAGTGATAATTGCATATACCTATGTCGTATTTTGTCGTAGAGAACTCTAACTTTCCAAAATTTATCAGTTTCATTTGGTTGATTGGCATCAGTAAAATGTATATGGGTTCGTAATTTTTAAAATCTGTTGTACGGCTTATTATTTTTAACAACATTTACACAAAGTTTGCTGTCCCAATAAAGTCGTATACGAGGATAACTGAGGTTTCTCATAATAATGTGAATGACCACAATTTTTTTTATTTCTTTGATATTTGTATTCTCAAAGCGTGTATTATTCTGCAGGTGATAAAGATTTGTGTATGTAACCATAGTATCAAACAAGGTGTCGTCAAAATATTTATAAAAATAATCTACTGGTGATTTTAGGTTTGTAAGATTTGGTTGTGCTTTTTGTGCCCATTGTATAGTAGTTGGCGTTATGTATTTTACGTCTTCTCGCCATTTCATTTTTCCTTTTTCTGTTAAATCGTGTTTCTTTATAAACTCCTCTATTAACTGTTTACGCACTTGTTTGGTTTTTAGTAGATCTTGAGAAGTAACGTCATCGTTATTGACAACAGGGGATACTGAGCTTTGTGAAGCGACACTTTCAGAAATGTCTGCCTCATTGATCTGGCAACCTAGGGATACGACATGCGTAAACAAAAAGTGGGACTGGTCCGCCATTACTGTGAGTGTAAATTGTCAAATTTTATAGGTTATATTTTTAGTGTCATTTGTGTAATTAAATTTGAATTTAATTTGTGTTTGAGCAAATTTTGAGTGTAAAAAACTTATAAAGTATATAATGCCTTGCTGTCCCAGGCAGCACACTTTGGTATAAATTACGTATTTTTTTAGGTACTACCATACGTATGAATACGGTTGATGTACTACCAAATATATTCGTGAAAATGTCCGCCTTATAAACGTCGATTACTAAGAATTTATCCACCTATAATTAAACGTTTTTACTATACGTCTATATTAATTAGATTTATAGTTGTAGTATATTTATACGAATTTACTTTGGTATAAAATACGTTTTTTTATGTACTACAATATACGTATGGATACTGTTGATATGCTACCCAATATATACGTGAAAATGTCCGCCCTATAAACGTATATTTTTTTATTTTTTACACGTCTAACATTACTACTTTATCTGCCTTTAATTATCCTGTTTTACTATACGTCTATATTAGATATATTTGTATGATTTTTATTAATGTGTAAAATGCGTCTACCTGATATTGTTTTAAATGTATTTCAAACACAAATTAAATAAAGTGATCAAAACAAAATTTCTAAGAGAGGCCATGGAAAAATGTTAATATTTCTTAAATGATAGTTTAGATTTTATCCATAGCAGGTGTGTATACACCAGAAATAGACATTACTCGTGTTTCTATTTTGGTTGTAATTTGCCTAAATATTTAGAAAATTTTTTTAATCACTTGTTATATGTACAGAACAATATTTAATTAAAAAAAAAATAAACAATAAAATACTAAAAAACAAACTAAACGAAACTTTTCTTTAAATAACAAAAAATATATATGAAAATTAAAATCTTAGCTTAACACTTTGGATGTGTTGTGTCCTAGACGGGCCTTAGGTAACTTAAGCTAATCTTGCAATACACACCTAATCGTTCGGTCGGTTAAGTCGCTTGGTTCACCCCCATTCCTATAACCAAAATATAACTCAATTTCAGGTGAAATATTTTCTAAAAGCTCCGAAGTTAAATTTGTATTATTTTCTTGGAAATTATTATAAATAATAGAATCAGATGATATATTAATGTCCGAAGCCTTATTAATGTTATCTTTATTGGGAATAAAAAAAAATTGATTTGAATTTAAAGCATCTTGAACATTTTGCGCTATTTTCCTACGTAGATGACGCAGAGACAGGGTTATTTTAGACATTTTATTGAATAAAAAACAACTGACCAAAAAAAAAAGAAAATAAGTATGCTTGGAATAACTAGGTAACCTAAAAAATACGTATAAAAATAAAAGAAACAAAAGTAAGGTTATGTTTTGAAGTTTTTATAAGCATTTAACACACTGTACGTACCTATAAAACAGTAGTTGTTGTAAAATGCAACAATTATTAAAGGAGTAGCTAAATTCAAACATTAATAGAAACTTACCCTTGCTTTTAACCAATATCGTAAAAGTCAGGACGCCAAAGCAACATGCAATGCAACTGGGTACAACAACAACACCAACAATTGTACAAGAACTTTTTATTACATCAAAAACAATTATCATGGTTAGCAACTAGTTAACAGAAATATAACTTATAATAGCGTGAATTGTCTGATTGATATCGAGCGCTTCACAGCCACCAGCCACCATTAGTCAGCTGATTCCCGATCGTCGCCGGTACCTTACTCCCCTCTCGATTCTCTGCAGTACGCGCACTTTGGAGCAGCCTGACTTACCTTAAAGTACACCCCGAATCTCACTCACTGAAACGACATGGACTAGTCTACCCCACCAAGGTTATTGGCGGGTTATTTAAATGTTCGGGTATTTGAAATCGGTACAATGGGGAATTTGTTATAAATATTACAGGTAATATAAATAAAAAAATATGGTTTAATGTAAATAAATATATCTATAAGCTTTTAATTTAAATAAACCTAAATATATACATATTATTTACTTCTGTCTACTAGTTCATCGTAAACTGGTATTATGCGTTTAATGTGACTTATATTTAAACGTAGAATAATATAGGTATATTAACTCGTATCGACAAACAAAAGCGATTAATTTATCTGTTAAAAAACGTTAAGTATAAAAATGGTAGATGGTAAACGTTTAAAAAATCAACCAAAACGAAATTTAAACGGGAATTATAAACTAAGAAAACATATTGTAATATAATGTAAATTTATATGAATTTAATTTAAATAAACCTAAACGTATATTTAGGCCCACTGTATATAAATAGTTCATCGCAAACTAAAAATAGTCGTATATTGTTAACTATATTTAAACGTAGAAAAATTTACAATTATATACCATAGGATGTATATAAAAAACGTATAATATATCGTTTAAAACACGGTATGTATAATAATCGTAAACTGTAAACGTATACGGAATCAACCAATACCAAAATTAAACGAGTATTACGTATAAAATACGTTAGTTATACTAATGTGTGCTGCCTGGGGTGTTATACGTTCCTGCTCCAGCGATAGACGTTTTTGTGAAAAATCGACTGGAATAACGTTTCATAGGTTAGTATCAAAATTATAATTATTATACAGGACAGTATTATGACAGGTTTGTATAAAATGTGTAAAAGTATGCTTTTAAAAATGCAAAAAAAATCATCTATCAACTTTTGGGCCCACCTATATTGGAATAATTACTTTTTTATACGAAATAAAATTTATAGATTTCCAAAAAATCCTGAAAAACGTAGCGCGTGAATACAGTTTGTCAAGAAGCATAATTGGGAACCTTCTAAATTCAATTGTATATGTTCCAAGCATTTTCTTGAGAAGTACATTAATCGTACGCTATTTCGTTTATCAGATTTATAGGCATTTTATATTCTTATTTCTATTTAAATATAACCTACATTTGCGGTCCTTCCTCCAATTTTATTTATTAGTTCTACAGCTGATTGAAAAGTAGAGCTTCATGTTTTGTTTATGCTTGAGTATTGTTTGTTTTATTATAGTTAATTTAAAACAATATTAATACACCTTTTTACTTACCTATAATTTGTTTCAGATTAGTGTGTTTAAAGGAATTGGTGAAAATGAAGCGATTCGCCAGCATTGGGGATGTGCCAGTAAAAGTGACATCGAAGTTATTCAACGTTTTCAGAATAAAGTATTAAGGAACATGGTACTGCTACAATACTGATCTTCATAGGAACCTTAAAGTGGAGACTGTTGAAAATACAATACAAACATTTGCCAGTAGTCACCAACGACTGCTCCAACATAGAAATCTCGAGATTATCCAGCTCCTCAACAATGCCAATCTAATAAGAAGACTCAAGAGAATCAAGCCTTTTGAGTTAGTTCAGTGATGTTAAAGCAGAGTATAGTGCAGTTAAGTGATTTAGACTCTAAGATATATTAGAGAGTAGAATATCGGTTTGTGAATTATTTCATTTCTTGATAAGTTAGAATAAAATTTCTAATTGATCTTAATGATTAGGTTGTAATAATCGTAAATGTTTCTTTACTTGGGGCATTAAAAAAAAACTGTTTCAAATTAGTGCATTTAAAGGACTTGGAAATGAAGTGATTCGCCTTTATATTTTATGAAATCATGTTTAAAAACTATTTATTTGTTTGTTTTAAGAATCAATGTTTAAATTTTGTGTATTTTAAATAGACATGTATATATTTATATGTCTTTTTTTAGTCTAATATTTAAAAAAAAGCTAGAATTTCTGAAATATTACTATTTAATATCTCTAAAAGATTTCTAATTTTTATTTCAGAAATATTACTGTGAAATATTATATTTACAGGATATTTTTTCGTTTAAGGCACATTTCAGAAATGTTTCAATGTAATATGTTTTGAAATATTTTCGAAATGTGTTTGTGCTGTATTGGAAAGTCCTCAAGAATAAATTAATATCGAACAATGCATTATGATGATGCTTCTCATTCTTTTATTCCTAGAATAATATCTGTTAATCGACTTAACACTTTTCATTAATTATTATTATTAATAATTAATAAGTACATATTTTTAATTAATTTACCTATTATTATTTAGGATTTTATTATTATTTAATAACTGTAATATGTATTATTTTATTGTTTTAATGGGCTCTGGCCCATACATAAATAATATACCTCCATTCAAAAATAAAAAAGTATTTTCTGTAGTACGAATTTGAACACTAATAAAGTCAGTTAAAAAATAGTTTTTAAAACACTTTAACATTTAAACATTATAAATTCATAATTATATTTAATTTTGTTGATATTAAAATGTTATTGACCTGTTTATTTAGTAATAATACCACGAGTGCTATCAATATAAGCATGGCTTCGCTGATTTACTGAATGTCTTGCATGAAGATATACACCTTTCAGTCTGAATCTACAAAAGTACCAAGATTTTGATTTCCTGAATAGTGCACCTACCTACACAGAGATTGCTTATTAGCCATTTTCCGCGAGCCTTGCATTAAGTTTCGTATCTGATCATCGAGCTTTTAGTGTATGAACATTTGTTCTTAATTTCGAGAAAGCTGTTAATTAAAGTAAGGTTAGATTACTTAACATTTGCGACCTTGTACTTTCCGATTTAAAGAACAGAAGCATTGGGTTCATAGAAAAACAAAAAACTAAATATTGGGCTATTTATGTGCCCTAGTGCAAACGTGTGACGACTGATCCAATAACTCGAACTCTGTTTACTTTTGTCGCTTATGTGAACCAAAAATGTACTATTTATTTTTTCTGTGAATGATTTCAACGGTTTAGGGTTAATTCCACCAGTGTGTTAAAGTTTAAACTATTAATTGAGGATTAAAATTACATTTTATGTAAAAATGTCATTTTAAACTTCGTTAAACCCAATGGTGGAATCATGGTCATTGATTAGTTGCAATTTTGCAAATAATATATTCTCCAGCGCTTAATAGCCACTTGAGTGATAATTAAATCAGTTATATTTTATTTCTTTCATTTACTTTATTCAGCACTTTTCGGCTGAAAACCGGGCATATTTAAGCTTTTAAACCCCCTTCTTTTATAACCTCGGCCTAAACCTTTTAAGTCAATGTCAATAAAAAGGAAATTTATTTTTTTATAGTTCAAATAATGATATTTAACCAAAAATAGTACAATAAAAACTTGTAAATCCGGTTCTGCTCTTCCGCCATTTTAGTGAGTGCAAAAGCCACGCCTACCGGTCCCACTTTTGTATATAAAAAATAATACATATGACGTATCCTTACGTTGCCTTATCAATGGTCTGCCTCCAAATCGTTTACTTGACTGTCAGTATCATTATCATAACCTAAAATTAACTTATCAGATGTGCCAAAATAACTAGTTTATGATCTTACCGGTAATTTCGTTCTCATTCTGGAGAGCTTCGAACGTCAGAATGTCATCAGTCTCTTCATCACATATAACTCTTCCACATCAGAAAGTCCAGCCTCTATCAACTCATACAGTTCGTTTTCACTCAATGGCTTTTTCATCTTATAATTATTCATTTTTATAATTAATAATGTAAATATCTATAAAGAAATAACAAAAATATATGTAGCTTAAGTTTTTCTTTAAATCACAATGTACTAGCAGTAGTACACAGAAATATCCCTTATGTCACCATGTACTACCTGTAGTACATACAAAAATACGTTGTGTTTACGACAAAAAAGATGTATTGGTTGATAATTAATATTTCAATCAATAAAACAAAGTATAAACTTAAAACTTACCTCACAACCGTTTCTGACTGCAAAAAAATATCACGAGAAAATTCAGAAATTAAGAAAACAACCGTTTCTCAAGACACAAAGTTGTCAACTGGTACAATTACAAAACGTTTAGTAATCAAGAAATCGTCTACCATTTTATTAAATGAGTAAATATGCTATTATGTTTTAGATGGCGCCACGCGTACTAAATCGTTCATTTGGCATTATAAAAGTGCACCTCAAACCGGTGTACTATACGAGGATATATCAGTATATAACGAGACTGGTGCTATAACTTCTTTCAGAGGTAACATTTTATAACCCAAAAAATGAGACATGAAAGCCTTATATTTAATGTACTACCCCGCAAGTAGGCTTTGATTTAACTTTTGACATTTGTTACAAATTAATTATTGAATTGTCAGTGTTTTGCGTACCCATCAAAAAATGAAAGTGGAGCAAAGATACGCGATAAAATTTTGTGTTCGATTGGGTAAAACACCAACTGAAACTTTTGAAATGATTAAAGGTGCATATCTAGATAATAGTTTATCACGATGTAGAGTGTTTGAGTGGCATAAAAAGTTTAAAGACGGTTGTGAATCAGTTGAAGATGAACCTCGTCCCGGTCGACCACAAACTGCGAGAAATGACACAAAAATTGCAGAAATTAACGACTTGATACAAAATGATCGCCGGATTGGCATAAAACGAATTTCTGACAATGTTAATTTGTCTTAAGGTACCACTCAAAAAATTATTCATGAAGATTTAGAGTACCGGAAGATCGCGGCAAGATGGATTCCAAAAGTGATGACCGATGAACAAAAAGCGAATCGAGTGACAATTTGTCAGCAGTGGAAAAGGCAATTGCAACGTAACCCACAGTTTTTAAATAATGTGGTTACATGTGACGAAAGTTGGTTTTATCATTACGATCCTGAATTGAAGTCTCAAAGTATGCAATGGAAGCATAAAGGCAGCCCAAGACCGCAGAAGGCCAAAACTGCTAAAAGCGCTGGTAAAGTGATGCACCTGATTTTTTTTGATAAATTTGGCGTTATTTACGATCAAATTGTACCTAGAAGACATACAGTAACAGGGGAGTACTATTCTAATGTACTTCGAGGACCCTTAAAGGCAAAATTAAAGAAAAAAAGGCCAGTTTATCAGGACTTTGGCTGGACGCTGCATCACGACAATGCTCCGGCTCATAGATCAATGATTTGTCAACGAACAATTGAAGAATTAGGGGTTGAAATTATGGTTCATCCCCCTACTCTCCTGACCTTGCTCCATGTGACTTCCATTTGTTTCCTGAAGTCAAACAAGAATTGAGAGGTAGAAGATTTGAGTCGGATTTAGAGCTCAACAACGCTGTGATGGGTATACTAAACAGACTATCAAAAAATGGTTTCTCAGAAGTTTATGATAAGTGGATAAAGCGATGGAATAAGTGTATTCAACAGAATGGAGAGTACTTCGAAGGATAGTTGTTGAATTTTTTTAAATAAATGTTTCGTTGTTATACTATAGCACCAGTCTCGTTATTTTCTGATACATCCTCGTATGTAGTACGCTATGAGCGAAAGGGTTAAGGTAACGTGGTTTACTTTATTGCTATAAGAGCCTATTTCTTGATGGAACTCAGTCATCGCTTAATTTCGATGGTTTTCCTATAAACGAGTACCGATGACATTGTATCCATTAACGCAATTTTCTGTTTTGAAGTTGGTTATAAAACACGTGGCTATTTTGCAGATACTGATCTGAAATATAACCTCAAAAATATTAGTAAATGTGTTTCGTTAACAATCATTGAATTGACACATTTATTAAATTCGCAGTTTTATTTAAACACGGTTTTTAAATAAACATAATTAATATTGATTTATGGTAAATTTTAGAGTTTGACAGAACTGTGAGTCGTATTTTCATTAATTTAACGTTATTAATTTTATATTTGAAGATTGACTGAATGAAAATGTTTTTAAATTAATAAATTCATGCTATTTTAAAAAAATGGTATTTATTCTTACTTAAACTGACTAACTTTACTTGCTCGAGTTTGACAAATGACTTAAAACTGTGCGGACACTTTTAGTATCGTTATAGCATCTCCTCTTTATTTTATATCAATGATTAGAACGTTCATATGCCTTGCCCTACTTTGTGACGTCTTTGTGTGCGTTGCGCAAATTAGATTGATTTAAGTGATTTTATGATTGTTTTACTACGTTTCAGGGATCTGTTAAAGTGCGACATCTCTTTTTAGCTAAAGACTTTTAGGAGCGCTTCTCACTCCTTCGGGCTCACTTTTAAAAGAGCGCCATGAAAACGCGATTATATATAAAATGATTCTCGAGTAGAGTACACGTGTTTCGTTGAGGTCCGCATTAAACTGATGTTTTTCATGGTTATATAGTTAAAAAGTCGAGCAAATTTTTGTCCTGTGATAATTAAAGGGCTTATTCATAGAATACATGTGAAAATACTAAAGTGCATATTAAAATAAACCAGATTTGAACTAATTTATAGAAAATTGTGCAAATATCTAAATATAAAAGCCGGTGAAGTGAAACCAGTTGCGTATTTAAAATGCCGAACACAAGAAATAAATTTCCAGAAAGTGTGAGTGACCAGCAGCAGTTAATAGAAGGTATGTTGGAAAAACACACTAACAAAATTTGTGAAAGACTAGAAAAACAGATGGATAAATTATATAATAAATTCGAAAATTTAGAGCTAAAATTAAAGCAAATGGAAGATAGGTTTGAAAATTTCGACAAAGAAATTAATGAAAATATATCTAATATAAAAGAGACAAACAAGAAGTTAGAGAATGTATATAAAATTCAAAAGAAAAATACATTAAGAGTAGATGGAATTCCGGAAACAAATGGAGAAGATGTATTAAAAAGATTCTTAAAAATTGTAAGCGATAAATTAAAAATACACTGTGAAGATCGAGATATTAATGACATTTACAGGATAGGAAAAACCCAACAAAAAGGAAGAATCCGAACAGTTATTATCCAATTTGTTACGTATCTTAAGAAAAAAGAAATATATAAAGTTAGGAAAGCATTAGCAGGTACTAAAATATACATAAACGAGGATCTTACTAAAGAACAATACATACTTTTCAAGTCGGCTAAAGAAAAATATGGCAATAAAGTTGTTTGGATTGATAATGGAAAAGTTTTAATAAAAAAACAGAACAATATTCAAGTTATTCATTCTATGGAGGATGTAATATAAATAGAAACCAGTTCGCTGTTGGCCTGCCGCGCATTTAATCTATTCGCCACCCATGACCTGGTCGTCTTATCAGATAGTTTGTTTTGCATGGCATTTACTTCAAAACTATTAACATTTTTTTTTACTTTGTATAAATTTTGTTTTATTTCAATAATCGAAAATTAGGTTTCATTTTATTTAGAATGTTTAATTTAAAATAGATGTGACTATACAACCGATCACAAGAATTTATGAAATTTTTAGTTAAATATTTCCATACTTTTATTATTTTTTTTCATTCTTATAATACATTAATTATTTGAACAATGGGATTTTGGGCCATTATTACAGTTTTTTTGTTTTTGTTATATATAAATATATATTATTATGATTTTGGGTAACTATTAACTAACTACTGAGAAGTTCTAATATATATTCAACTCAGTTGTTGCGGAATCAATGAAACAAAATGGTATTTAAGTAATACCTTTGTATACTTTATATTAAATTTTTAAGTTTTTAAGTATAAAACATATATTTAGTATTTAATTTTAATTTAATATTCTCATGACAAAATTTTCCTTTGCTTTTTTTAATGCACAATCTCTTTGTAATAAATTTAATGAATTTAAAACATATATTTTGCGCGAAAATTATGATGTTTTAGGTATTGGAGAGACCTGGTTTAATAAAAATATTCAAGATTACATGGTGCATATCGATGGGTACAATGTTATAAGAAATGATAGGGATTCGAGACGAGGTGGGATTGCAATGTATGTTAAATCTAATTTGGCATTTAATATTTTAGAAATAGAAAATAGGGACTCTTTAGAACAACTATGGATAAGCTTTAAGCTGTATAATCGTAAGTTTGCATTTGGAAATTTATATCGACCACCGGATAAAAGCGTAAGTGATTTTTTAACTGACCTTGAAGAAAATCTTGTCGACATTTATACACAGTTTGATGAAATTATTTGCGGAGGTGATGTTAATATCGACTTATTAAATGGGTCTTCTAACAATGAAGTTAATTTTATTAACTGTGCAGAGTTATTTAATTTACAGCAAATTATAACTGAACCAACACGGATAACAGCTACTAGTGAAACTCTGATCGATGTCATATTAATATCTAATCAATATAACTCTTATAATCACGGTAATAAGGAGCTATATATATCTTCAGATCATCAATTTATTTATTGTATATTGAATTTCGAAGTTAGTAATTGTGAGAAAGTTATTTATTCTAGGGATATAAAAAATATTGATAAAAATTTACTACAAAACTTTTTAAATATGGCTCCCTTTGAAGAAATTTTTTGGCTTGATAACCTAAATGATAAAGTCTCTCATTTTAACAATCTGCTGATTAATATATTTGATACACTTGCTCCTGTAAAAGAAAGAAAATTTAAAAAATGTAATCCTCCGTGGCTCACAGATAATATAAAATTAATGATAAAATTAAGAGACAAGGCACTTAGCAAATTTAAAACAACAAAAAATCCAGCTCATTATCAACATTACAAGGAATTAAAAAACTATACTACCACGGCTATTAAAAACGAAAAAAAAGATTACTTTAAATATTGTGTTGAAACGTTTGGTCGAAATAGTAGGGTAATGTGGCAAAAAGTAAGAAGCATGAACATATGTTCAAAACCTGTTAAAAGTGAATTACCCGCAAATTTAAATCATCCCAATGAAATAAATGATTATTTTATATCGGCAACTTGCAATCAAAACCCCGCTGATCAGGACTTGCTCCTCTTTTATAATAACAACTCTAAAGTAAATTTTCAGGAGCCACTCAGTTTCACAGCCGTTAATCAATGTATTGTTTATAAATATTTACTGGAAATTAAAACTCAAGCGATGGGAGTTGACAATTTGCAAATGTCTATGATTCTGCTGTGTTGTCCACATATTCTAATATTTATAACTCACATCATAAATACTTGCTTGGAGCTATCTGTTTTCCCAGAAAACTGGAAAATATCAAAAGTGCTACCATTGCCAAAAAAATCTAATATAAGTAGTATTAATGAACTAAGGCCTATTTCAATTTTACCGGTTTTATCAAAAGTATTAGAAAAAATTGTTAAATATCAAATTAAATTACATATTAAAAATTATAATATCTTACCAATTAGTCAGTCTGGTTTTAGGCGTGGTTATAGTTGTACAACTGCCTTACTGGAGGTTACAGATGATATTTTTAATGATATAGACAAGGGAAATACAGATGTTTTAATATTGTTGGATTATACAAAAGCATTTGATACCATTAACCACAAATTACTTTATAGCATTCTACATTATGTAGGGGTTTCTAATAAAGCTATTAAATTTTTTAAAAATTATTTATCAAATCGTGTTCAATTTGTTGAAACAAATTCTGGAAAATCAGATATAAAAAATATCAAGGATCTATACTAGGTCCGGTTTTGTTCAGCATTTATGCAGGTAACATTTGTACAATTCTTGACAATTGCAGGGCTTATTTGTATGCTGATGATACACAAATTATATTTACTGTTTCGGAATTTAATAAAGTACTCACAAACGAATTCATTAATTCAGAATTACTAAAAGTAGTCTCGTTTTCGAAAAGGCATCAGCTTAATATTAATCCTGCAAAAACAGAAATATTAGTATTCGGCAAGGATAAAAAGCAAATTTCAAGTCAATTATCGATAAGTATTGATGGCATTAGTGTTCCTTGTGTTGATGTTGCTAGAAATCTGGGTCTTCAGCTAGATACGGATTTAGGATTTAGAATACACGTCAATAACTGTGTAAGAAAAGCATACGCAAATTTAAAAATGCTTTTTCCTCATTGTCATATATTAGATCAAAAAACAAAAATTTTATTGTGTGATACTATGGTTCTAAGTTATTTTAATTATTGTGATGTCATTTACGGTCCTTGCATAGATAACTCAGATGCCAATCGAGTTCAAAGAGCTCAAAATTCTTGTCTTCGTTATATATACGGTATTAGAAAATACGAAAGGATCAGTTATAAATTGAAGGAAGCTAATTGGTTAAATATGGAAAGTAGAAGGCATCTTCATAACATTTTTTCATAAAATAATAATATTTAAATCGCCACCCTATTTATATAATAGAATAACATTTCGCAGCGATGTGCACAATGTGTATACTAGATTTAGGGGGCATATCTCACCTCCTTACCATCGGAGTTCCAGGCATCGTTTTCCTATATGGTCTTTAAACTTTACAACCAGGTTCCTTCGCATCTAAAGCATCTTACAGTAGGTACATTTAGGGAAAAATATAATAAGTACTTACGTACAGGTATTTGAGAATATTTAATTATGTTTAGTTATGTTTAGTTATGTTTAGTTATGTTTAGTTATGTTTAGTTATGTTTAGTTATGTTTAGTTATGTTTAGTTATGTTTAGTTATGTTTAGTTATGTTTAATTGTGTTTAATTAAGGTTAATTATATTTAATTGTATTTAATTAAATTAAGTAGTATACAATGTGATATTAATTTATAAAAATAATTAAAGGGATAGCACTTTGTATCAGCTCTGCTGTCTGCTGTCTCTTTTTTGTAGCATGATTTTATTTTAATGTATAATATGTAATTTTTTTATTTATCAGTATCATTCTACAAATAAACGTTATTATTATTATTATTATTATTATTATTATTATTATTATTAGCCAGATAACACGTATGAAAACAAAATTATTAAAATTGAATTAATATTTTATGTGATTTATTTCGAAATAATGTGTTTTTTTTTGAAATGTTACATTATACACTGCACAAATGAACCAATGGAGAAAGCACCCCTGTTTAGAGTATGTAGACATCTGCACTTGTTGTTTATTTTTAAATCAGTTACATTTGAGATTTGGAATTTATTTCCTTTAATATTTATTTAACTTTTGCTATTTCAAACAACTTTCCTATTAAATCCTGGTATTTTTTAAAAAAAAATTATTCAACGAGTCTATAAATGTTTTGGACATAGGAATATTTTATAAATATGATCACCGTCTCTAAAACTTACCGTATAAAAACCACACTATTACTCTAAAGGGAAATTTTCTCCGCAAAAACAAAATAGAGAAACCAATCGAAGTGGAGTCAAGAAATTCAATTTGAACTAAGCCAAAGAATAATTCAAAGGTCTGCATCTGATAAAGAATTCAGTTTTCAGTTATCTTGGCTTGAAAAGGAACCCAGTTTTGCAATTTCGGTATTTTTCACAACGATTAGACCAAAAGCGGAAAAATCTGCTAGTGCTGCAAAACGTTTTCATTTTCATTTTATTTTTGTTTATTCATTTGCTGAAAATGCGGACTGTAATCTTTGTAAAACCAATTTCGATTTTCCGACAAAAATTGTAAATTAAACCAGTTTATTTGAGTGATAAAACGTGAGTATTTTTCTTTAACAGTATATGCTCTTAGATTTTAGTTGATTGTGACAAAATAATAAATTTCAAAATACGTATCAAAATAAATAATCTTAAACAGATACTAAATTTATATTTTCCCAAAGTTGACGTTTTCCGCGATTCGACATTAGGTGATTGTGTCGCTCGCCGAGCGAAAAAATTGACAGCTATGTTGCTCGCCTTATTTCTAATAGCGAAAAGCATGTTTATTGCATATATGTTGCAGACAAATGAATTTATTATTTGACCATTAGATTTAAAAACGCAGCTTTGATTTTTTTGATTGTACACGGAAAAAAATTTGACTAGAAAATTTTACTACAATGTTGTAGTAGTAGACTTGTAGAAAAATACTTAACAATTTGTAGAAAATTTTACTACAATTTATAGTTAAAAACTATTCATTATTGTAGCAATTGAATTGTCGAATAAAATGCTACAACAATAGGAAAGAAGTCCACAATGTTTAGTATATTTTACTATTGTTTGTAGAAGTAGAAATTTATTACAATTATCGTAATTACTACTACTAACTTCTGTAAAAATTTGTACAAATATTAATAATTATCTCTACCAAAAATAGTAATTTTCTCTACAAAAAATAGTAATTCAATTTTGTTCAAAAATATTCTATAATATTGTAGAAATTCTAAGTCATGTGAACAAAACAGAATTCTGCTATTGGCCAACGTTTTCTGACGTCGATCATAAATGGCCAGACAGCAATAGCCGTTCGCCATGTTCACATAACAAACCATGGTACATATACGAGTACCTATAACACATTATTATATTATAAGCACCGATGCGTTTGAGAAAATTTTAATAATAAATTATATTGGTGGTAAGTACATTTTTTATTGTTTCTGAATAATTTACCTTTAGATAAACTAATTTAAATAACCTTAGTAGATTATTTAAAAAAAAAATAGTTGTGGCCAACGATCGAATGTTGTGCCCAACGATCGAATTTTGTGCCAAGTTCAATGATGTTTTTTTTGTCTTAATTGTGACATACCTACTTTCTCATTTTTGTTAGTTATCTGACTTGGTCATTTAATATCCAAATCAGTGTAAAGGTGATAATTGTCCCCGTTTTAAGGGTGTGAACAGTTCAATTGGTATTAATTTTTATTTCATATTTTTCAGGTGCAGAAAAGCCAACTCAGACTGAGGGCGCTATTATTACTGTTATTTATTACATATTGTAATTAAGACTTTGTATCTTTTATATTAAAACAATAAATTGAATATTTTATTAAGGAACTTTTTTTTCTAGGTTATAATTATAATAATTATGGGATACTACTACAAATTTTATTAAAAATTACTACAATTTGTATGAATTTTTACTATTTATTGTGTAAAATTTTCGTTTATATTTTCATAAAACGCAATACATTTTTATAATAAATTCATACAATGAATAGCAAAAATTATAACAATTTGTAGAACAATTCTTATGATGCATTTGGATATTTTTACTAAATATTGTAGATAATAACTCTACAATACATTCTCCACAAATATTTAGAAATTTTTATTACAAATTGTCCCTGTCCCTATATGTACTATTTATTTTAGAGAAAAATCTATAATTGTAGAAATTTGTTCTACAATTTTTTTTCCGTGTAAGCAAAATAAAACAATTAATTTTTTAAGAATGTGTTTTTTTTTCATACACCGTTGTAAAGAGGCTTCCAAGACCTTACAAATGAAGTATCACTCAACCCCTCTTCCCTATTTAATTTAATTTTGAGGGGTTGAGGCGCCCCCCAATAGAGGGTTTCTCGTTCAAGCCTCAAATATACGTCAAAAGATGTCGCCCAAAGAAAATCATCTGATGTGTTTCGGGAAATTTTTCCAATTACTATGAGATGGAACAACTTAAGAAAGGTTATTTCAGTCAGTTTTTTTCTTAAACGAGCATTGCCAAAGCAGGAACGAATTGTAAATCTAGGCATTACGCACTTTATAAAGTTTTTAACACTTAAATATCATTCAAACATAAATAAAAATTTCAATTCAATACAAAAATGACACTAAAAAGGTAACCTATAAAATTGACAAAAAATACTCTCACAGGCCGTTTAGCATAGCCTGCAGATTTTAATATGTTCGTAATCAAATGAACCCACTAAATTAGAGTCGTTCAGCTCGGCGTCGCACGAACAGGCCGCCGACGATTCGTATTCTCGATCGAGCAAAACTTGCCGGTTGGTCTGCGTAGAGATGCCAATTATTATCGTTACTTTTAAGGCCAAGTTCAAATTTGTTTGACATATCATCACGATTTTTTTTAGGTTAGAAAATTGCATTATCGATTTTTTTCATTCGAAGTAATAAAAGACGTCACTTTAAATTTCTATCTCTTTATGTCAACAAATTTCTAACACGATGAATTTATAAAACGTATGTCACTAACGAATTTGTGGCTGCAACTGACGGCAACACTGTCAGCTACTCCATGGCTACTAGAGTACATACAGGTCCGGTATAAGCCATGGAAAATAATAATTTAATATTTTGATCGAGTTAAATAAAATATCAAAATTACGTGTTTATTTTTAAGTAAACGACATTTTTAAATGTATACGTCTTCAATCAAAAATAATATAGGCAATACTCAAGTGTATTATACGAGTGTACTGGACAAGAGATAATTTTACCCTTTACTCCAGTTTTTTGTAATGAAACCAGCGGTAAAATAGATATTTGTGTACCAAGGGTGTGTTTTGGCCGAATTAGACATATGCGTTCAAGTCTAAGCTAGTTCTGGTTAAGTATGAGAGTAATAGGCAAGAAACGGGTGTTCAATCAAACTTGACATCGAGATAGATGTCACATAAGCAGGTGTACTGAAAATGAACTTTGCAGGACCAAGCATCAGATAGGTATAACACTTGATATTCTGAAAACTATGTGAATACTACACTGAATAAGAACGAATGGAAGTGTCAGAAGGAGGCTAAAGGCAAAAAATAGACGGAACAGAGCCTAATAGATAGATAAGTCATATTTTAGCCAGGAGAGAGTCAATGAGTGTTATAAATATAGATATTTATGAATGTATTTTTAATGTATAATTTTAGTTTATTTTCATTTTTGGTATAAAACTATGGCTAACATAATAAAACTCTTAAAAGTATATATATTTTCAATCTTTATTACTATACATTATTTAGTATTCATTTATTCTCTCTGACCTAGGGAAAAGGTCAGAAAACCCTGGTCATAATTGTTTACAATGTTGCGTGTTCCTAATGATACAAAACATTACAGAGGAATGATACTTAGCCGATGAAATCTCATAGAGT